>OY796887.1:34215764-34385380 GCA_963680785.1 Diplosoma virens | reverse complement strand
CCTGAAAAGTGTACATTTCTTTGTTGCAGAAGTTTGTTAGTTTTTAGAACCAAACCCTAAAAATTTCTACTTTATGTTAGGTTTTTGCTATTTTTAACGCATAGCAACAACTCAATCTCAAATTTTTTATCACAATTGTTTTCTTAATTGCGCAAATGTTGTAATTTTGTCAAACTCTTTGTATAATTGTTGCACAGAAGCAAATATTTCGACTTTTGCACGGTTCTCATTTTACTTAGTTTTTTCTTTCCAAAGTGAAAAGAGTCGCATTAAAGGTTTTAACTAAATCGATTTGTTTGTTTTCAATACTAAGTAACAACACAAACATTTTAAAGTTAACTAACAAAAAGTTGACTAGTTAAGTTTAATAGACTCATGAAAAGATATCAATTTTTGACTTAAAGAGTTTTTTCACTTTGTATCCTAAACGTTTTCAATCTACTTTGCATTAAAAAGGTGTTTAGCATTACAAAATTTCACAAGAATTTCTCAAGTTGAAACCGTCTTGATTGAAAAATTTGGCGTTAAAAGTTGTTCGATTTACAAATCAATATCTGTTTTTAGCAACTGTTTATTCATCATGTGATGCTTTAAATTAACTTTATGATAAAAATCAGTCAACCTCACAAATTTTAACTAGTTGAAACCATTTGCAGCAAAAGATTTTGAATGAAGACCGTCATTGGATTTAGACACACCTTGTTGAAGCGATTTTAGAGCTGCAAACCAAGAAAGTTTTAAACTAAGTTTGGTATTTTTCGCGCGCATTGCATAAAGTGTTTTTTGTTTTTACAAAGAAGCAATATGCAGTTTTGGCGATTTTATTGTTTTCATTTTTATCAATTTTTTGATAAACTATAAACGTAAAAGACAGTGTTCCACATTTAAACCTCATTAGTCTTCGCTGAAATAAACATCAAACTTTATCAAAACTGTTTATTCTGCTAGTACAACACACATAAAACAGTACTCCTGCAGACACAGCAACGACGCTCTAGTCGCTCGTGACAACGACGACAAGTCGCCAAGTGAAGACACGGAAAAACAACCACCTCCCTCAGCGCATCCAAACAAATGCAATAAGTTGCGAGATTTTGAATTTGGAAGTTGAGAGGAGGTGGTGGAGACGATAGGTCAACACGAGGGAAAGTTATCGTGGAGTGTTGGCTAGGTGAGAAGTAGATATTCGACGAAGCATCGGTTGCTTCTACCCTCCAACGTCCATCTTCAAAATTTAATTGATCGGGTGATTCGAAAGCAGCCCACTCCCGCGCCGCCTCGCTCACCCTCAATTGCCCCACAATCCCACATGTTGGTCGTAAACTGAAAAGTTTAAACAGTGTTTTTAGTTGTTTAATAATATACAACCTTTGTATATTTCAGTACATTTGACACTTTTGATGACGCGACAAAACGTACAAACTCTGAATATTTATATTTTAAAACCACAGCAACCAGATTTAACAAAAATTTATTCTTTTTATACATTTATTTTACATTAATTAAATATGTTAAATAAACTTTTTCACAAACATTTTAACTGCGTTAACAAAAACACATGCGCGACAATCAATCAATTTTACAAATATTAAGAAAAATTGAATATTATTAGAAAATCTCGATGACGTGTAATATTTCAGTTTCTATTACTCTATTGCCAGCGTGAACGATAAGACATTATTTTCAAAATCTCTTGTATCAACGTATAAACAATTAAAATAGAGCGATTTTTATCTCGAATTGCTCCACAAGAAACTTTTTAATTCACAAATTGTTGTATACATTTCTTAATGAATAAAAAACTTACTGCGCATGTATTGCTTCAAAATCCATCCGTTCGTCAAGATTGACGAGCTTCAAGATGCACATGTTACATATCACCGCATTGGGGAAACCGGTCCCCAGACATCGAGAGAAGCCGGCCCTTGCACAGTTTCCTTTCAAATTTTCTCTAAAAAAACCTCCAAAAGAATAAAATCGTTCTTCGAAGGAATTCATTTTTTAAAATGGAGCAACCCACCTCAAAACAAAACTTATAAATGGTGAACCTTACAGATTTTTTTTTTTTTTTTCTATTTTAAGCTTTGTTATAACAGTTGTTTTTTCCTATTTTCAACGCTTTCACCGGTTGGTGATAATCGTCGGGTGACAGGCGGAGGATGTTGGTCTTTTGTTTTATATATAGACAGCTGGTCATTGAGGAAAGCTGTTGATGCTGCTCAAGAGCTCCCGCCAAAAACTGCATATTGCTTCTTTGTAAAAACAAAAAACACTTTATGCAATGCGCGCGAAAAATACCAAACTTAGTTTAAAACTTTCTTGGTTTGCAACTCTAAAATCGCTTCAACAAGGTGTGTCTAAATCCAATGACGGTCTTCATTCAAAATCTTTTGCTGCAAATGGTTTCAACTAGTTAAAATTTGTGAGGTTGACTGATTTTTATCATAAAGTTAATTTAAAGCATCACATGATGAATAAACAGTTGCTAAAAACAGATATTGATTTGTAAATCGAACAACTTTTAACGCCAAATTTTTCAATCAAGACGGTTTCAACTTGAGAAATTCTTGTGAAATTTTGTAATGCTAAACACCTTTTTAATGCAAAGTAGATTGAAAACGTTTAGGATACAAGGTGAAAAAACTCTTTAAGTCAAAAATTGATATCTTTTCATGAGTCTATTAAACTTAACTAGTCAACTTTTTGTTAGTTAACTTTAAAATGTTTGTGTTGTTACTTAGTATTGAAAACAAACAAATCGATTTAGTTAAAACCTTTAATGCGACTCTTTTCACTTTGGAAAGAAAAAACTAAGTAAAATGAGAACCGTGCAAAAGTCGAAATATTTGCTTCTGTGCAACAATTATACAAAGAGTTTGACAAAATTACAACATTTGCGCAATTAAGAAAACAATTGTGATAAAAAATTTGAGATTGAGTTGTTGCTATGCGTTAAAAATAGCAAAAACCTAACATAAAGTAGAAATTTTTAGGGTTTGGTTCTAAAAACTAACAAACTTCTGCAACAAAGAAATGTACACTTTTCAGGAAAAAATTTTTTTAGATTTTTTAAGCTAGTGTTTCCGTAACTTTAAAATGTAAAACACTTGGAAGAAAGGTCGGCCTTTCAAAAAGTTAAATTCTTTTCACGTAAAAGGAATCTAGTGTTTCCATACAAAAACTTTACAATGTGTGATTCTTGAGAGAATTTTAAAATGGTGACAATTAGGCTCAAAGTTTTACAATTTTTAACACCTAACCACAAAACCTCCGTCTGAAAAATGTATAAAATTATATTCGTGGATCAATTTTTAATATCGATTCATGAAGTTTTTGGTTAAAACATTTATTTGGGTTAAAGAAAAACTAAAGTATTTTTGGTTAAACTAGTGCAATAATTTAAAACTTGACTACAAAACGTTGTTGCGGAAAATGAAATTTAAAAGTTTAATTTTTAATATCCGTATACGTTTTCTTTGACATCGTTGATGTCCACACCTTTTTCTTAGAGGTTAGCAACGTTCAAGATAAAAGAGTGAATTTGTTGGTTTCTTTATTTGTGTTTGTTAGCCCAAGCAAAACCGTATCCTGAAAGCAAAATTTTTAGATATTTTTTAAAAATCTTGATTTTTTGAAGAGTTTATTTTTAGATTTCGAGCTAGTCAATAAGTTAATTAAATAATTTCAGTTTGGTTTGTTTTCATTTAGATATAAGAACTAACTGCGATAGGACTTGATAGAACAAATCTTATTATAGCTTCAAAAACAACTGATTTTTCTTGGAATTGATCTTACTTATACAAAACTTTTTAAACTTAGGTTGGTCTTCTTTGACTTCAAACTTTATGTTAATTATAGAAAATTTAGTTGGTAAAATGAATTAAAATGTTCAGTTTTATGATGAATTTTCTTATTAAAAGTGAAAAAATGTAAAACTTTTTAACATACGAGTAAACGGTTGCAATTGATTGGGGATCAAACTAAGCTTTAGTCGGTGTTTTGAAATCAAAATATTTTTGGTCAAGCTTGTAATAAATTTTCCTTTTTACTGAAAATTGTTAAAAACTATAAAAATCAAGGTGTATTATAAAAATTTTCGCTTACTCTATTTTTACTCTGGAAATTAAGGTAACCAGATTTTCAAACTCCGTTCATGAATATGTCAGGAAACGCAATACGCTATGAACAGGATACGGTCAGCTTCTGTGTAAGAGAGAGAATTTGACGCAATTATCAAAAGCATATTGTCACGCTTACAGATATTACGGGTAGCTTTTTTATTATTAAAAGTTTATAAAACGACCAAAAGATTAAACGTAGTTGGAACTGAATTCATTTTTGAAACAATTAAAATGTTAACACTAGAAATTAAATTCATACAACTTAAAAATAATAACTATGTTTGAATTCGGTTTACTAAATAATAAAGAAAAAAGACGACTTTTTTATTATGAAACATCTACTTATTGAACACGAATAACCTATCAATAAAAATTTTTGTTTAAAACTTTTAAGAATTACTTTGACTGCGAATAAAAATCAAGGTTGTCAAGAAAAAAAATTCAACAAGGGTGTAACAAAAAATCAAGCTTGTTTAGAAAAAAAGTTAAACATAGGTATAATAAAAATCAAGGTTGTTTAAAGAAAAATTGAGATTCGCCACTGCTCTCTAGCGCCACCCTCCGCCACCGCTCCTGCAATGACGTCAGCGCTCCTGGCTCCTACTCCTGCTCTCTAGCGCCACTAGCGGAAACACCAACGAAAAAAATCATTACATACTACTCGCTGCTTTAATCGGAAGAGCCGGGTGTTGCTGATTTCATCTAGAGTTCGATCACCGAAAATTTTTGTTCACCGAAAAGCAATCCGGAAGGGTGGACGGGCAAGCACAGTGTTTTTGAAGCAGGAAGTATCCGATGCCCCGATTTGACCAGTCCGGCCTCTGGCAAGTACGTCGAGTCGGATCGAAAATTTCTACGCCGTGACCTATGGCGTCAATGATAGCATCTTTCAAACGCGAAAATGCTTTATCAAGATTGTTATTCCACTCGAACTTACGTTTCGGACTGAGAAACGGCTTAAATGGAGCCATCAAGTCTCGAATTTTGGCGTAATTGGCCACTTGATTAATTAGACCAAACCAGCTTCTTATGTCCTTGATGTTCTTAGGCGTAGGAAACTGTTGAATCGCATTCAAGTACTTGGGCAGGGGTTCTACACATGATTCGGAGATGCGGAATCCTGCAAAGTCAACTGCCCGCTGGGCGAATTGAAATTTGCTGGGGTTGAGAACGATACCAGAGAGGCCCACGAGAGTAAGAAATTGGATGGTGCGCCACCAATGTTCCTCTAGGTTCTCGTCAAAAAACACGGTGTCATCCACACATCGCTCCTTTCGCATAAAATCAGACAAAATAGCGGCGAAGCGACGATTGTAGCCATCTCCCGAAGAAAGGAAACCTTGTGGTGTCCTTGTATATCGATAGCGTCCAAATGGTGTAATGAATGTGGTAATATGACGGTCTGACTCGCGTAATGGAACGCTATGGTATTCATTCCAAGCGTCAGTCACACTTTTCCAAGTATTACTGGGTACGCGACGGGCTAGCTTGAAGATTGTTTCTGACGCGAATATTTCCCGACGACAGAATTTGTTCAGCCGCGATAAGTCTACAGTCCGTCGGGGTGTACCATCATGTTTTTTTTGTAATCACCATGCCATGGCACCATTGAATAGGCTCTCCGTGCGGGACTTTTTCGAGAATTCCTAGGGCTTCATCCCGAAGGAGGTCTGCATGGACCTGTTGTTGTCAATGTAGAGGAATAGAAGCCGGGGTATGGAACGCTCTTGGTTTTGCTGAGGGGCTGACATGGATTTCGATGGGTGGTCCCGCCATGCAATAAAGAGGGCGATGCGGGCATGTGTTAAATGTGGAGGAAGCGTCTCGCTCCAGTAGCCAAGTTTTCATTCGATCATTATTTTTGGGAGTACAGCGAAATGGCAGCGACCGTGGGGGTGGTGGCACGGCAGTACGTTGAGGGCAAGTGCAAGAATGATTTTGATCGCCCGGTGAGGCGCAGCCACCAGTGACAGTGCGCGTGAAGTGCGCATTAGTGATGGCAGCAGGTTCACCAGCGCATTCCTGCGTATCAGCATTAGCATGTTCTCCCAATGACGGGAAACTGGGGGACAGGACTCCCAGCGTCGACAGCGTGCCGTGCGATAAGAAGAGGGTCTGAATGTCGGCGCTAACGTAGACCATAGCCCGGCATTGCACAACATAACCGTGACACGACAGTCCTTCAATGATGACGAAGAACGCCCCCACAATTCGTCGTCGTCGTTTGAAGGGCATCTACTCCAGGTCAGATACAAACAGGACTGGGGCCGAGGGTTTATCCTTTTACTACCCCAGACTGCTGCACTGCCTGGATCAGATGCTGGCAGTGATGTCATTAAGCCAGCATCGAGTTTCGTCATCCAAAACCGTCAGACCTCGTGCTCCAAGTGGTGCCCGATGTATAGGGCACGCTGTTAGTACATGGTCTGCGGTTTGCTCAGAGGCGCCACACTCGCAATTCGGTGAAGGAGCGAGACCCCATTTGTGCATGGACGAATGGAATCGCCCAACACCAGTCCGCAGGCGGTTGAGCTTAACCCAAGCTGCTCAGGGTAAGCCCATCCCAACAGGCCTGGCACCGGTCTCGGGCACAAAAGCACGGAGCCTGGAAGCATTTTCACAGTACTCCGTTTTCCATTTGTGATTTGTCCATTCAGAGGCGCGGATGCCAAGTCTGGCAAGGTTGTCCAAGAGATTCCGCACAGCTGGCACAAACGGGCGTCTGGATCTTGGTCTCACTTGGCGAGTATCTGAGGACCCACTTAATAGACCATGCAAGATATGATCGGGGTCCAGAGATCCACGATAGGCCAAGGCGAGTGTCGCTCCCATTCGGCGAAGCTCAGCTGGCCGGATGCCTGAGAATACAGGTAGGTGGTCCGTTGGAATGGGAGGCAGGCATCCAGTAACTATGCGCAAGGCGTCATTCAAGACACTGTCAATGAGGCGAATGTGAGCACTGCGACACCAGACTGGCGCACAGTACTCAGCTGTTGAGTAGACTAGAGACAAGGTGGCTATGCGTAGTGTTTTAGCACCAGCACCCCATCCCGAGCCCACGAGTCGCCTCAGCAGTGTGACGCGCGAGGATAGTTTTTTGCGCAATGCCACTAAATGGTGACGAAACGTGAGCGATCTGTCCAGTTTTACCCCAAGATAAGTAGGGGTTGGACAGAACGGTAAAAGTCTACCGTTGTTGTAGACCTTTAGCTCACGTTTGGCCTCTCGGTTATTTAAGTGAAAGGCTGCCGTCACCGTCTTAGTGTGACTGAGCTTCAACCTCCAAGTCTGGAGATACGCTGACAGTGTGGACATGTCTTGGCTTAAGGTCCCCTCCAAGTCCTTCCAGTTTCCAGAAGAATGCAGCAATGCTAGATTATCAGCATAAGCAAACTTTCTGGAAATCATGGAAGGAAGATCGTACGTATAGATATTAAATAGGAGGGGAGCCAAGACCGATCCCTGAGGAACGCCGTTTTTAAGACGGCGTAGCCTGCTTTGCTTGCTGTCACCGGTGGTAAGGGTGAAACTTCAATTTCGGACAAGCTCCATGATCATTTTGACCATGTGCTTATCTGGAAGTAGTCTCAGCAGCTTGCAGGTAAGGCCACGGTACCAGACAGTGTCATAAGCAGCTGTCAGATCGATAAATACGCAATTTAGCTCTTCGTTAATTACTTCTGCTTCCTCTGTCCTAGAGGACTGATGAACAAACATAGACTATGTTATTTTCCTTGTTCATCAGTTTCTCAAAGTACTCCTTCCATCTCTTTAACACAGCCGCCGAATTTACTATAACATTACCGTTTTCATTCTTTATAACCCTCACGTGCTGTGCATCTTTTCCTTGCTTTGCCTCTCTGCCTAGCCAATCTGTACAACTCCTTCTCACCTTCTTTTGTTTCCAATCTAGCATACAAATTGTCATACGCACGTCCCTTCGCCGTCACAACTGCCTTTTTTGCCTTACTCTTCTTTTTTTTGTAGATCTTTTTATTATTTTTATCTCTTATTTTGTCCCATGCTTTCTTTGCCTCTTTCTTTTCTTTTATGCTCTCCTGAACTTCTTCATTCCATCACCATGCAGTGGTGAATGAGTGAGGCAAATGAGGCAGTTGCCTCGGGCCCCCTCTTTTTTTGGGGACCCCCTCGAAAATAGCACATACAGTTTTATTTCGCTGCAGATGTTTTTTAGAGATTATTATGAAGTCGGGACAAAAAGTGGGAAATACAAGATCGATTCGAAGTGAAGACCTTTTTTTTATTTTAGAGATTACCATGACTTTGGGAGAAAAAAGTGAAAGACGAGATCAAAGCTCTTTTTCTTTTTTAGAGAACATCAATTTTTGGAAATCCTTGCCTCGAGCCCCTGAATTTGAATATCCACCACTGCCACCATGTTTTCCTATCTCCTTTTCGTTTCCCAAATGTCACTCTCAGTACAGTTTCAGCTGTTTTTCTTAGCATTTTTGTTGTTGTCCCACTCATCAGGTAACCCATTCTCGCCTTTCAAAATCCTGGTCACTTCTTGTCTAAACGCTTCTTGACAGCAGCTTGTATCCTTTAGTTTCCACCATCGTATCTTTGGCTTTACTTTCTATGGATTTTTCTTATTCTCCATAAGAACCATTTTGCATACCACCATACGGTGCTGCTTTGCCACGCATTCATTCACCATTTCCTTCAAGTTCCTCCTTCTGCACATCACATAATCTACTTGGGTACTTTTTCCTCCACTTTTATACGTCACCCCGTGTTCATCTTTTTTTTTGAAATAAGTATAGACAATCGACAAATCCATCCTTTTCCCAAAATCCACAATCATTGATCCTTTCTTATTTCTTGTTCCAGCACCGTACCTCCCCATTATTTCCTCATTCCCTACTCATCCCCTATGTTTCCTTCGCCCACATGTCCATTAAGGTCTGCACCTAGAACTATCCTCTACTGTTTTGATACACTTTCTATTAACCCATCCAGGTCTAGCCGAAAATAGTTTTTCTCCTCCAAACTGTTGCCAACCTGTGGAGCATACGCGCTTACTATATTTAGGATGGACCCTTTTACCTCCAGCTTCATGGCCATTAGTCTGTCTGACACTCTCTTCACCTTCAGGACACTTTCAGCCAGCTCCTCTCTCACCACCATCCCTATTCCATTTTTTCTTCCATCAGCTCCATTGTAAAATAGTTTGCATCCACCTCCAATGTTCCTTGCTTTACTTCCTTTCCAATTTGTTTCCTGTAGGACAATATGTCTACATTCCTTCAGACTGTCCTGATGAGATTTCAAAATTCAAAATTATGGTCAGGCAGTAGGCTAAGCTTGAATTCGACGTGCGCGATGCATAATGTTGTAGTAAGATAAATCTATGATATTGTGCATCAAACACTTTTTAGTGCAGTCTGCTAACAACTCTTACATAGAAGTTCTACCTAACAGCATATCTATGTGCAAAAAGGCAGCTCTGGAACACAAATATGTTTTCGTGGTAGAAGTAACAATTTTTGTGAAAAAATTTTTGCTTATTTTTATAAACTAACATAGACCTTAATCTCCACAAAATTTCGGATTAGTAACTCTACGTAAGGCGCATAATATAATTTAAAAAAATAAGCCCCTAAATTTTTCTTATAGATCCAGTAGAGTCCTGTTTGTTGTAGTACTAAAGAAAAAGTGTTTGTTGTAAAAGCTTTTTTACTTGTAAAATCACAAATAAAATTTTAACTTAGGTCAACGTCGTTTTTTACTTTTTTAGAGTGAAAATGTGTTCTCAAATCAATGAAGAATACTTGTACGTCATACATCACGAAATGGGGCATTGTCAGTATTACCTCGCTTACAATGAAATGCAACCCCCGCTTTTTCAAGTAATAATGATTAATGAAAATTTTATTTAATGCTTAATAAACAGACTAATTGCAAACGTTATTAAATAAACGATAATATGTAGTAGGCTATACGACAAATGGGTAAATTCGTTAATCCCTTTGTTTTAATTTGGTTTAACTAAAAATTATAATTTTTGTGGTAATATTTTACAAAGGTGTCATACAAAACTCTTTTGTGTAAATAGCAGCAATTGCTAAAAAATTTATAAAGTGTTTTCAGGGTTTAGTATTGGTGCTATCCTTACGAATAACTGGCAGCTGATTTATTTAACCTTTTATGTGGCACTCCGATATCTGATGGATGAAAAAAATTTTTCAGTATAGTTTATGCTTAGTTAGAAGTGATAATGACTTTCTAACAATTTTTTTCATTAATTTTTGTGTTTATTTTTTATATTACAAGTTGTTGCCATATGGCTACATTGCGAGGTGTTGTTATGAAATGAAGCCTTTTTTTGAAAAATTTCTCGACTTGCTAAGTACTCAAAACTTTTCTTATTTCACTCATGATGAAACTAAATTATCAACACACATATTATTTATTTTTTTATTTTCAAACTTATGTTGTGGGGAATAGCGTACTAAATCACAAGTTCACTACAGAGGTTTAGTGTGAAAGTGCAGAAAGCAACTTCGCTCATTTGTCCAGCACAGGACCATATCACATTGGCTCTGCATCATTGTCGCTATCACTGTAGCTACTCTCCTCTCCACTTTGTGAAAAATTATCATCAGGAAGCGGACGACTATTGGCAGGTGGAATGTATTCTTCATCTCCTGAATCAGAAACGTTGTCCTCCAAAACATCTCCTGGTGGTCGAATGACAGAAGAAATTTCTTTTTTTGAAGAAGATATTTGTTGTTAGTGGCATTTTTTTAAAAAGAAAACGTAATACTGCTAACTAACAAATCTGAGCTCAGTGGCATATTAGGAAAATATTTAAGTGAGGTGTAGGACATCAAGGTACCACACAAAATTTCTAAGGCGGACTTAGGCAAAGGGGAAACAACAACCTGGGGCCTTGAGGAGGAGATCTAAAGCTCTATTCTCTATGAATGAGTTTTGGCTTCTTCGAAACATTAGATGATAATAATAATATCCGCTCCTGAATCTGCTTTAGCCAAAACATTTTTTATTGTTTTAATTATAGACAATCCAATTCTGCCCCCACCAAAGTCTCATATGACAATAGAATGACCCCTTTGACAACTCCCAAGTTTTAATCTCCAACACAAAAATGATAATTCGCCGCTGAATCCGCAATTATTCTTTATCATTTAGATAGTTTTATGAATAAAATACATTGCAAACTTTAACAAAGACCATTGTTGCCAATCGGCCACACAAAATTTCAAACGGAAATCAATTTTTTAAGTTCACATGTGTTAGGTTTACACGAAAACTAAAGTTATAGCATGTTTTTGTGCAAGGCACACAATAAGTAAAATTTTTTACTTACCTTCACCATTTTCTAGAAACTCCCAAAAAAGAAAAACAAAAAACAACTAAACTCGACTGCAAGCTTGTGCAACGCACTGCTGAAAATAGCTAATTGAAAAGAAAGTAAAATGGCAGAATTGGCGGGAACGCGTATATACGTCATGTAGCTATATGTCAACTGTGTCCCTTCCAGGAAAAAAATTTGAGTTTGATTAAATAGAATTGGTGAGGCATGCTTATTAATGAAAAGTAGCCATATGGCAACAAAGCACATAAAGGGTTAAGCTTTTTGATTATCTTCTCTTGATACGATCTAAAAATTTGAATAAATATTTGGTGGTACAGAATTTGAAGATTGCGTGAAGTAAAAGATTTTTCTTCCCAAAGCTTTTCATCTAACACTCTTCTGGGGAAATCATCAAAATGAAGCAGAATTGAAACCGAACTAAGTTATAAAGGGGGAAAGTAGAGTTCTCATTGGCTGAAAGAAGTTAGCCAATGAGAGAAAAGATTAAAAAATTTTCAAAGAGTATACGAATTCTTTTTGCTTACACAGAAGGGGATTGAGAGATTTAATGAAAGTCGCTTCAAGAGCAGAAAGTTGAAAGGAAGAGCGACCTCGAGCGAGAATAGAAAATTTTTCGTTGCTGTAATGAAGGGCGCATTGGGCGTTGTCAAGAAGATGTTGACCAATGGCGGATTCGTGAAATTGTTGTAGGCGTGTGTTGTTCTTGCAAGAGCGGGAAAGACTTTGGCGGTTGGCCGAGGCACGAGGATTGGTGATGGATCTAGGAACGTGTTGTTTAATTTGCTCTTCTAGCCGTTGAGACGTGCGACCAACGTACCGACTATCGCAGTGGCATAAAAACTGGAAAATAACATTGCTGTGATGATGGGAAGGTAACACGTAACAAGGACTACGAATTTTATCAATTTTGTTAAAGTTATCATAATTTGAAAAACAAATTAATAAATAAAATAAATTCGCTGAGTCACAGAGCGGCAGCCTACATAGAATTAGCTAATTTCCTTTGAGATTTTGATTAGTTTTGTTTTTAATTAGTTCTGTTTGAATAGACTTAGGCACACATTCAAGGACCTGTCCTGTTAATGTTTAGAAGTTCCATCCAAGTACCGATTTTTTGTTTATTTTATTTATTTATTTCATCTCTATAGTTATCCTCCTAACTCGCAGGAAAGCGACTGAGGCGCTAATACATAGGGTAGGCAATTACCCTGACCTGGTTCCAGAGATACCAAGATATTACTGTCCGCTTGCAATTTAATAGAGATATCACCTGAATTTAAAACTGCTTGCCAAGACCACCAAGCAGGGTAAGTGCCATAAAGTGTCTTTCCCAAGGACACAACAGAATGGCGCGAGTGGGTTTTGAACCGAGACCGTGTTGGTCACAAACCCGGCACTTTAACCACTCGACCACGCTGCCGACAAATTCATATTAAATAAATTTTTATGAATTCCACCAAATGGTGTAATGAGGAAGTTCAGGAGAGCATAAAAGAAAAGAAAGAGGCAAAGAAAGCACGGGATAAAACAAAAGAAGAAAATAATAAAAAGATCTACAAAGAAAAGAAGAGTAAGGCAAAAAAGGCAGTTGCGATGGCGAAGTGACGTGCGTATGACAATTTGTATGCTAGATTGGAAACAAAAGAAGGTGAGAAGGAGTTGTATAGATTGGCTAGGCAGAGAGACAGAGCAGGGAAAGATGTACAGCACGTAAGGGTTATGAACGATGAAAACGATAATGTGATGATAAGTTCGGAGGCTGTGTTAAAACTAATGAACTAATGAACGAGGAAAATGACAGAGAGCCTAGGACAGAGAAAGTAGAAGTGGTTAACAAAGAGGCAAATTGTGTCATTGGAGAAGAAGTAAAGAATACACTAAAAAGGATGAAAAAAGGTAAAGCGATTGGGCCAGACGAGTTGCCAGTAAGAGTTTGGAAGTGCATGGGAGAAATGGGGATAGAGTTTTTGGACAGACTGTTGAACAAAGTATTAGTGGGTGAACGGATGCCATAGGAATGGAGAAGGAGTGTACTTATCCCTACCTATAAGAACAAAAAGGACGCACAGTGTTGTGGAACAAAAGGGACACACAGTGGAAGCTGCAGAGGAATAAAGCTGATGAGCAACACAATAAAGATATGGGAAAAAATTATTGAAGCCAGGCTAAGGAATAGAGTACAGATCAGTAAACAACAATATGAATTTATGTCAGGAAAGAAAACTACCGATACCATGTTTGCCTTAAAAATGTTGATGGAAAAGTACAGGGAAAGTCAAAGAGAGCTACATTGTGTATTCGTGGACAAGAGAAAGCTTACGACAGGGTTCGGAGAGAAAAGCTGTGGTTATGTATGAGAAAATCAGGAATGGCGTAAAACCATGTGCGACTTGTACTGGATATGTACGAGGAAAACGAAACAGTGGTGAGGTTTGCAGTAGGAACTACAGAAAGTTTCAAAGTCAAGATCGGGTTGCACTAGGAATCAGCGTAAGTCCGTTTCTGTTTGCTGTGATTATGAATACGATAACGGACGAAGTAAAGAGAGAACCATCGTTGCTGATGGTATTGTGATTTGTGATGAGACCAAGGAAGAAGTGAAGCGGAGACTAGAATGCTGGAGGTATGCATTGGAAAGAACATGGATGAAAGTAAGTAGGTCAAAGACCGAGTATCTGTACATAAATGGAGGAAATGACAAAGAAACAGCAAAGGTGAATGATACAAAAGTACCAAGAGTAAAGGAATTTAAGTATTTGGGACCAACGGTGCAAGAAAGTGTTAGTTGTGAGAGGGAGGTGAAGAGAAGAGTGCAGGCAGGATAGAATGAATGGAGAAAAGTATCGGGAGTAATCTGTTACGAGCAACAGGAGGTTACGAGCTAGAGTAAAAGGAAAAGTGTACAGTTCAGTGGTGAGCCCAGCAATGGTGTATGGAATTGAGACGGCGACGGTTACAAAGAAACAAGTAGAAGAGAGAGAAGTTGCAGAGATGAAAATGTTGAGGTTTGCTGTACATCAGGGGTACAGTTAAGGTATAACGGTTAGGAATGAAGATGAGGGAGGGCAGGCTGAGTTGGTATGGACAAGTCATAAGGAGAGAGCAGGAGTATGTCCGAAGAAGGTTGATAAAAATGGAGTTACTGGGAAAGAAAAAAAGAGGGAGGCCGAAGAGAAGATTTTTAGATGTAGTAAAGGAGTATGGGAAAGTTGATGCGAGGGAGACGGACATTGAAAACAGGACGATGTAAAGGAACATTATACGCTGTGGCAACCCTTGATTAAAGGGAAAAAACAAAAGAAGATCAAAAACAGTTAATAAATATCGTTAACTCGTAATTAATAATACAGGCTGGAGCAAATCACGGCTTCCATGAAGCAATCGGAGACACCATAGCCCTATCTGTTATTAATCCAACTCATTTAAAAAAACTTGGATTTATTGAAGAAAACGAAAATGAACGTCATACAGCAAGTATGACATTGTTTTCTTTTTTAAATTATCGAGATTGTGATTTCGTTTTCGCAATCTTTTGGCAGTCATTTTTTTATTAAATTTATTATGTATTCACCTTTGATTAATCAGCAGGAATAATTAATTATATTTTTAATATAGGCAATAGTATTTCAATTTAAATTATTTTTGATACTGTTAAGGTATTTGCGTTGGTCATATTAACAACACAGGAGGAAATGAAATCTGTTTTTTTGCCAATAAAGAGTTTTTTGTATAATTTGAAGAACGCCGAATCAGCGTTTTACTGTAGTTCATTGTTGTATGTTTATAAAACTTGTTACTGCACTATTACCCATTGCATATTGCTTGTTATTCTATATGATGTAATAATGAAGCGATTTATAGCAAATACAGTAAGTATTGTACATTTTCATCTGAATATTCTCCTGATAAACGAGGTGTTTTTTTGTAAATCCAATATGTGTCAGTCTATAAGCACAGCAAAAATCAAAGCATGCGCTCCACACAAAGTCTGTCGTAGTTGTGTTCAATCATTGCGTCGATGCAGTAATGGAAAGCAAAAATCTTTGGCATTTGGTGTGCCGATGGTGTGGACAGAGCCAAAGGCACATTGATATGAATGCTATTTCTGTAGTTGCAATATCTCTGGATTCAATGCCAGAAATAAACAATGCATTATTTATTTTTATCTCTAGATTTATCTTTCTGACTCGCAGAAAAGCGCCAGAGACGCTATACCTAGGGTAGGCAATTACCCTGACCTGCTTCCGTACATACCAAGATATTGCTGTCCGCTTGTATTTTAATAGAGATATGACTTTAATTTAGAATTGCTTGCCAAGACCACCAAGCAGGGGAAAAGCAGTAAAGTGTCTTTCCCAAGGACACAACAGAATGGCGCGAGTGGGTTTTGAACCGAGACCGTGTTGATCGCGATCCCGACGCTTTAACCACTCGACCACGCTACCGACTGTATTCATTACTCAAATGTACTATCTGCGATTCGACCTGTCCCTCATGACCCAGGTGTCCCAATACCAACACCTCCGCAGTTTTAAAAGTCGTTGAGGAGTTAGATGCCGAGATGTCTTCTTCTGAGTGCCAATCAGCAGACGATTCAGAGTACTAATGCAATAAAGACCACAGACCAAAATTATTTGGTCAAAAGGAACTAAATGACCTAGTGTGAGACCTTGACTTTCCCAAACTTTCAGCTCTTCTGTTAGGTTCTAGATTAAAGTCAAAACACTTGTTGCATGCTAATGTCACATTTTCTCGGTACAAGCATCGTAAAAAAGAGTATCTACTTTTTTTATCAATGAAAGTCCATTGGTTTATTGTGTCAACGTCAAAGCGCTGATTGAAAAACTAGGCACTGCGTATAATCCACTCGATTAACGATTGTTATTGACTCATCAAAAGCTAGTTTAAAAGCAGTTTTATTGCATGATGGAAACTTGTTTGTTTCCATACCTCTATCGCATTCTACCGAAATGAAAGAATTTTAGAAAATATGCCAATTCTGTTGACCAAGCTGAAATATGACAAACATGGATAGAAAATTTGTGTCAATATTAAGGTTTTAATATAATTCAAGGTTAACAGTTCGAATATACTAAGTTTGTCTGTTTTTTATGTGACTGGGATAGTAGAGATAAAGCTAAACACTGGATTAAACGTGACTGGCCTGTGAGAATATCACGTACACCTGGGCATAAAAACATTTACAACTACTCTCTAATTGCAGATTCCTCAAAGTTAATACTTTTACCTCTCCATATCAAACTGTCTTATGAAACAGTACGTTAAAGCTTTGAATAAACTAAGTGCCTGCTTTCAATGTATTGTCAAAAAGTTTCCAAAACTAAGTGGTGAAAAAGTCAAAGAGGGTATATTTGCTGGTCCACAAATTAGGCAACTTATAAAGGATGAGCACTTCCAGTCAAGAATGACAGATGTGGAGAAAAGTGCATGGCTGTTCTTTAGAGAAGTATTATCCAAATTTCTTGGAAACAAAAAGGATCTTAATAACAGAAGTATCGTGAAAAATATGCTAGTCAATTTTCAAAAGCTTAAATGCCGAATGAGGGTAAAAGTTCATTTTTTACATTCTCACCTTGATTTTTTCCTTCAAATTCCGTGCTATGAGTAAGGAACAAGGTGAAAAATTTCACCAAACATAAAAAAATGAAAACAAGGTACAAGGGATGATAGGACTGTTTAATGATGGCCGACTATTGTTGATCATTAAAACGTGATTGCCATCGATGAGATGAGCCACGAAAAAAAACAGAAAAAAGCAATTCATGTCTTGTACCAAAAAAGTGAAAGTATCTGCGTGATCATTTAATCCTGTATCAATAATTGCTTGGTAAATTTCCATATCTGTGTGTAGTCTATGGGTATTGATCGAAAATTTACATTTTCACTTGTAAAAAATTGCGATGTGATAGAACAATTTCGATTGCAGATTTAAAATCAGCGGAGTAGAATCAGCCATACACAACTACTTTTACAAAAACAACAGAAAAAATTGTTTAAAATGTCCACAGTGTAATCTTAATTACGTTTTGTGCATGGTAGTATGCCCATCTGCGTAGTGTTATTGGCCCATTGAATTTCACGACGTCGAGATAAACTCTTAATTTTTGGGAAAAGTCTTGGTTTTCCTAATTTTCAGGAAAACCAAGACTTTTCCCAAAAATTAAGGAGAATGAATAAACCCTCTTATTTCCTTTATATTTTCTAAACTCCATTGATATTGTTAGTCTGTAGATATTTTACGACTCAGAGTATTAACTTTTATGTTGCAGTAGAACAACATAAAAAATAAGATATTTTTATTTATTTATTTATTTGCGTCAGATACAAAGTCCATAGAAAAGAGAAAAAACACTCACAACAACAACAAAAAAAAAAGAAAACAAGCCGGAAAGAAAAATAGAACATTTGAATTACATCAACAATTGAAGACAATGTTTATAATAGTCACTCTGGTAGAAGAAATTGCTATGCACCGTATAGTTAACATATACATTACTAGAAAGGCAGCATCGTTCTATAAATCGATAAATAAGTTTTCTCTGTAGTGCATCAAAAGTGGGAATATTTGTTTTTACTTGTAGTTTTCTTGCACTAACATTACGCTTGAGCCCATGAATTAACCGAAAGGAATCATTGTATGCAATTCGTAAGTGATTTAATGAAGAGGATAGATATTTAGACCATAAATGACTAGCATAAAACAAAGTACAGTGATAATTAAATAATATATTTTTTATAGTACGGGAACATTTTGAAAAAGTTGCTTTTAGTTGATATAATTTTCCATATAAATAACGAACTTGCCGACAAATATCATCATCATCTTTAAGATTATTATTAAGAAAAACACCCAGATACTTCACGTTATTTAAATTTTACTACATTGTTGCAAAGAAAGACTTTTGGAACATTTGAACTCGAAAGATATTTAGGCCAAAATAATACACCAACTGATTTACTACAATTAAATGTAATATCATGTTCAACGACGTAGTTACTACACACATTAAGTAAATCTTGTAGACCATCTAAACTAGGAGAAAAGCAACATAAATCATTAGCATAAATAATATGATTAAGTCGCGAGTTGCCAAGAAAGCAACCAGCTTTTACACAATTTAATTTAACTGATAAGTCATCAATACATAAAGCAAACAGGTATGGACTAAGCACACCACCCTGTCTAACACCATTTGATACAGAAAAAGGACTAGTAAACAGTTACCCCATTTTACTTTTATATTTTGTTTACTATATCAATAGTATAAAATTCTAACAAAACAAGTAGGCATATTTCTCTCTATTAGTTTTTTAAATAACATATAATGGTTAATCCATAACACCACTAAATATAACAGCATAAATGTATTCATCAGTAATTAAAAAAAAAAATTAATAACAAAACAAAAAAAAGAAAACCATGATAAATGTTTTGGGCTTGCGTCAGCCCTCTTCAGAATAAATAAAATGATTTAAAGAACTATGCACTGTAATTTAAAAAAAGACGAAGTCAATGATTTGAATTACGTAATTATTTGTGACATCTCCATTAGGACCAACATTAGCCAATTTCTTTTTGGCCCATATTGAAACAAAAAAATTATTAGACTCTAGCATGTGTCCACCCAAATTTTACTCTCGTTTCGTTGATGATTGTTTTGCAGTTTTTGATAATGACATTTCTTCTTTAAGTTTTTTAAATTTATTAAATTCCCAACATAAAAACATAAAATTTACTATGGAATCTGCTGTACAATGTATTTCGTTTTTAGATGTTTGCATTAAAGTTAATAATGACAATATTGAGACATGGATATGGCGCAAACCTACACACACTGGTTTACTTTTAAATTACAATGCATATTGTCCTAAAAAATGAAAATCTGGATTAATATCTTGTTTATTATATAGAGCTAAATTAATATGTTCTAACAATTTGTTATTTCCGAATGAAGTTGGTTTGCTTAGAAATATGTTTGCGTCTAATGGTTACCCAATTTGGTTTTTTTAAAAATATTTAAAAAAGTTTAATGAAAAAAGTATACATTTTCATTCTTCGTCCCCCAATTATGTTTATAACCTGAATATCCCATATTTTGGCCATGACTCCAAACGTTTTTTAATTAAACTTAAAAACATTATCAAATCTAAATTCAAAATAACTTTAAAAATAAATCCTGTTTATAAAACGTTTAAAGTTTCACAGTATTTTCAATTGAAGACTCGTGTTCCCACCGCACTATGCTCAAACATTGTTTATCAGTTTTCATGTTCTGTGATTCGAACCTGACGTACATTGGTATGTCAACCCGTCATCTAAACACTAGAGTGGGTCAGCGTTGTGCGTGACGGCGTTAATTTGACGGCGTCAAATGTCGGCGACAATTTTTTGTTGACGATGACGCAGACGCCGTAAAGATATTTTTCGATTGACGGAATAGGTGTCGTCGAGAACTTTTTGCTTATTTTTTGCGTCAAGCGTTAAGCGTCAATTATTTTTTACAAGGTAAAAATATATACAAAAATTTTTCAATCGCTGACTCCAATGGCGCATTTTCATTTAAGAAGAAAAGTTACGAAAGCTACAGCATGTAAAAACAGATTTAGACCATGTCAAATAAACTACTTGCAAAAACACTATAAAGTTATAAATGGTTACTCACGAATTCTTGCTTTGAAAATGCAGCTGCTTCCAATTGCTAAAAATGTTCTCAAGGATCACAACCTTGCTTTGTAAAAGTTTTTAGAAAATCCACCTGCTGGAACATAATTAAAAGCCGCAAAATCAAAGAAGCGCAGCTGAGGAACTTAACCGCAATTATTTTATTAAGGGCACGATAGCAACTTTCTTTGTTTTCGCAGGATGTTGTTTGAACACAAAAAAAAAAAAAGATACGCATGGTGCTTGAAAGTGTTTGAGTCCCAGCTCAGTTGGCAAATTCAATCAAACTAAAAATCACATAATTGTTGTCTGAGGAAAATGTTAGCAAAACAGAGACTCATAACACAGAAAATTGTTATCAGAAAAAAAAATTTTAATTTTTGTTATAGAGCAAACAGACTAGGCTACTAAATAAATGATTTTACAGTATAGTTAATTTTCATATCATTAAAAATACAAAAATAGTAATTGCAATTTCAATATAGTCTGTATAGGTCACAATAGTAGGCTTCAAGCGATATCCAGCGCTATCCATAGTAAGTGTTAATGCAGACTCGAGTTCAGTCAAGGTTAGATTTTTTAACTAAAATTGATTTTTCCGTCAATGTCTTTAAATCAAAAGTTGCTTTATTTTCGTTGCCTTACATAATTGTTTTATTTTTGCCTTACGGCAATGAGATATCATCAGAAGTTAGTTTTTTCCCGCCAATACTTTGTAAACCAAAAGTTACTTTATTTTTTATTGCTTTACGTAATTCTTGCCAATAATGAGTTCATTAAAAGTTCCTTTTTCGTCCCGCCTCTCTTCATGTGTTATCTTAGTATGAATAGTCGGACCCTCGTGGGCCATTTTCAAATCAAACGCAAACGTCGATCTTGTTTGAAAGATTGTGAAGCGATTTCAGTTAGTAAGTGTTTGTGTGTTGTGTTAATTTTTGAATTTGTGTTTATTTCTATTTTATAAGTAATATAGAAAACTGTATTCATCCAAGGTGCGCGTATTTTCATCCAACTTCACCGCAATAGTAAGAATGACGTTTGCTGAAAATACATGTACATTGTACACAACCAAATAAACTTTTTTGCAAGTTGACTGTAGTCAAAATTTGATAGCTTGCTAATTTAATTTTTTTCGAGTTGATCAAAAAATTGTCTCCTGATTCGTAACCCAGCGTAACCTCTTTATAAAAATGTGTTTCTTAAATTCAATGCTTTTTAAATTAGCGATAGGCCAGACTAAATTAACAAAAGGTTTTATAGCCTTCGATTAGGCTTCCACAGTGTTTTTAAAAATTGGTATTCAATTTAATAAAAATATTATAAACCCGTCTAAGAAGCTACTAAACTATCTTATAGAAATAATGTTTAATGGTTAGTAATTTATAGTTGTAGATTTAGCAATATCTCGGCATCTCCGAAAGCGGGTCGAAGTAATCGCTTTCCCTAAGTATAACACCTCCGCCGTTGCCTGGCGAGCTAGGAGAATAAATAGAGATAAAAATAAATAAAAAACACGTAATAAGAATATATAAATTTACTCGCTATTACAGATATAGGCGACGGCATGAAGGACAAAAAGCGGCCGACGGATCTTTCTAAAATGACAATTGAGATGTGACATGTGTACAATCAAACTTTAAGAGACCCAGGCGTTTACGAAGAAAGAAAATATAGTTTCGGTAGAGCGGTTATTTTTTTTGTACCATCAAATTGCTATTGAAAGCAGCCATATTGGATTTAACATCTTTTTTAAATGATTTATTTATTTACATATTAAAGAGAAAACAAAAAACAAAAAATTAAATGAATGTTTTCTGCCAACTTCAGCCCTCTTCATGTTTTCATATTGAGTATAGTCTTCCTGACTTTATTTCGATTTAAATAGAGAAATTATTTGTTAACGCTGACAAAGCAATTTTATACATGACGAAGACAGATTTTTTCGGAACTGTAAACAATTAAGACGCGTTTACAGCTGTTTACAGTACTTTTTTCTTTCAGCGCGATCTTGGTTTGTTTTATTGACGCTCAAATCCACTCATGTTTTCGAGAAAAAATGAGTGGATTTGAGCGTCAATAAAACAAACCAAGATCGTGCTGAAAGAAAAAAGTACTGTAAACGGTTGTAAACGCGCCTTTAGCGGTAGTTGAACGAAGCAGAAAAAAAACAAGTGGATTTTAAAGACTGCAAACACATTGGCGGTAAATGAAATTACTTGAGCAGATTTTTTTTTAATTTTTAGTAAAAATGATGTTCCATTGGCATATGATTGGCGATTTAAATTAGGACTGGACTCTCTTATTGAATATATTACCACAATGATTCGATCGATTACCATAATACAGGCTAAATTCCCACTGTGGCTAGCTGTGCCACCCATCATCATTACGCAACCTAATCATGCACTGGTTATTTAATTGCTCAGTTTGTTTGATAATATCATTATAATGTTTTTTTTTTTTTTTTACTTCTTATATCTTTATCTGATTAAGGTATTGCGGTCATGCTTTCCACTGTCTTGTACTTTCACTTTCTAATTAACATCTAGTTTTTTGCATTAAGTTATATCAATAGCCCATTGTTTGGGTGACTGCTTTGTCTGGTGGCAGGCACAGGTGGATTGATAATTTTAGCGCAGGTGCGAGTTGCCGTTAAATTGAGGACACCTTTATTCAGATAGAATCACTGTACTGTAGAAAGTCATTTTGAATCTTTCGTTACACCATGGCCTTTTTAAACAGTCCTCACCTTGAAATTTGGTGAAAAAATGGGCAATTAGAAAGTGAAAGATTTTAGGAGAAGAATTTTATTTTTTCAAAATTCCAGAACTTTTTTAGTGGCAATAGATTTCTATCTTTATCATGACTAGCGCGTTTTTGCCCCCTGCCTCCCGAAAAATCTGTCTGCCCGGCGCATTTTGCAAGTGAATGTGGAGTTTGTGACGTGCTGTAGAATTAATTGAATTTCAGGTCTATCATAATATTAGGCTATTACTTTTTGATGCTATTTTAAGAAAAAGTATACGTTCACTTTCATAAATAGTAGTTTTCAGTCAAATAATAATTTCATTGATAGTCTTGTAAACTTAGATGTTCTTTTTAAATCCCATTTTTATGGCTTTTATAAAAATCTGCTGCGTATCTAAATTATTCAGCCCATGTTGTACTGTAGATGCGTGAAATAGTATTTACTTCAATGCAACTTTTTTTCTTTTACTGTTGTGCTAAGTTGTTATTAATGTTTTGTGTTTTTTTTCGTACGGGCTCTAAACCTGAAGTAAATAAATGAATAAAACAAGTGTAACAATCATTTTGTGACGCATTTGTTTTGAAATTAAAGCATTTTATGACAATTCAAAAATTCCTAATTTTCATGCCCTACTATATAATCTATGATTTTTTCGTAACAGTACTTTAATTTATGGGATTGACGCTAATCTTGATGCTGACGCCGCTAACATTTTTGAGCGTTATCGGCGTAAATGACGCCGATAAGAATTTGAAGAGGTGACGCTTACGCTAACGCCGTCAAGATTTTTTGTTGACGGGTTGGGTGGTTGAACACTTAGGTTTCCATTTGAAGACTGAAAGCTCCGTCAAGGAACATATCACGTCGTGTGATACTTGCTCCAATATAAAATTCAATGTAAATTCGTTTAAAATAATTAAAAAATGTAATTCTAATTTTGAAACCAAAATTCATGAAGCGTTATTGATAAAAAAACATAACCCCAAACTTAACCGAAAATTATTTGCATAACATAACAAATTATTTGCTAAGGAATCATTTTTATTAAATATATTTTAGATTAGTATTTTGTGTTATTTGGATTTGTTTGATGTATCGGCATTGTTGTTGTCATTTTGGCGGTCACATTTTAAATTAATTCCTTTATGTTGATAAAAAACGCGTGTAAAAAAAGATGTCACAAATAATTACGTAATTCAAATCATTGACTTCGTCTTTTTTTAAATTACAGTGCATAGTTCTTTAAATCATTTTATTTATTCTGAAGAGGCATGACGCAAGCCGAAAACGTTTATCATGGTTTTTTTGTTTGTTTTGTTATTAATTTTTTTAATTACTGATGAATACATTTATGCTGTTATATTTAGTCGTGTTATGGATTAAGAAAACATTTTACTCTCTTCCTAAATTGTATATAATGGTTAACCCGATCAAAAGCCTTTGAAGCATCTAAAAATAACAACACTGGGCTACTTGTTTATGATACGATGATATTAATTGCTTTAAAGTGAATACACACATATCACTTGAAACTTTAGCTTTAAAACCAAATTGATTATCACATGTTTTAAAAACCTTAGAGTAGATATCAAGTATAATATATTCAAACAATTTAGATAAGATGGTAGCTATAGCAATAGGACGAAAGTTGTTAGCATCCTTAATATTTCCATTAATATTCTTAAGAGTTGGAATTATAACAATATCAAGACAATTAGAGGGAATGCATCCATGCTTTAAACAATCCATTATTATCCATGCTTTTTTCTTTTGGATATTTTCGCAAAAGGATAAAATAAGTCAAATGCAACAAATGAAAAAATGTTTTATGATAAAGTTTTAAACTTTAGAGCAATTGATCAATTTTTTGATGAAACAAGCACTTCAAAAACTTGCATTTCTGCCTTATGCTTTAAGTGTTGAAAATTGGAGATGGAAAGTTTACTCTGAAAAGATTTCTACTCAAAACCTTAATTCTGCTTGGTGGAAAGAAAGGTAATCTTAACTTTTATTTTAAAAAACAAAAGTATATTAATTGATTGAAAAAATTTTTTTTGTAAAATGCAGTAGATGTAACAAAGTAATTATAGGGTGTTCCATAAAGTTCTCCAAATTTGAAATTTTATTTAGGAAAACAAATAATAACACAAATGGCTACATACGGTATATTTATAAACAGTAAGTTTTCCCATTTACGTGTGGAACACAATGTCGGTCATATGTCCACCTGCACTGAGCCTGCATGCATTTATGCGCTCTTCGAAATTATTGATGTTGGCATCTTTGGCCCGATGTTTCCAATTACACGCTCGATTTCATTCTGGATTTGAAGAATATTGCGTGGTTTGTTGGTGTATACCTTGGATTTCACGAACCTTTACAAGAAGAAATCACAAAGGGAAGATTGCAAGATCTTGGTGGGCATTCCTTATCGCCATGCAAGGATTTCACTCGTTCCGGAAATTTTTCGTGGAGTAATGCAAGCGTTTCACGTAAGGTGTGGCAGGTCGCTCCATCCTGCTGAAACCAGAAGCTGTCAATCACCAATTCTTCTAAGTTTGGCCACAACTGAGTGTATATCATGTCTTGGCACCGTTCTCGACTAACAGTAACTGCAGTCTCTTCATCAGTTTCAAAGAAAAACGGTCCGGTCACTTCACCTGCACAAAAACCACACCACACTGTTGTTTTCAATGAATGCGTTTCATGCTCTTGCATTATTTGAGGGTTTTCATTCACCCGAATCCGGAAATTTTGTTTGTTGACAAATCCACTCAAATAAAAGTGGACCTTGTCACTGAAAATGATTCATTTCGCAAAATTGTTATCCACTGCAAGTCTTTCCAGAACCCAACAACAAATCACCTCCGCCTCCCTTGATCGGCTGGCTTAAGATTCTGCATAAATTGAATTTTCATAAATTGAATATTTTGCATAAATTGAATTTGTTATTTGGAGATCTTTATGCAAAATTCGATGTAATAAAGAGAGGTCGGGATATCCAACTGCTGGGAACTTTGGCGAATCGATTTTTCTGGACTCGCAATGACACTATCTTGCACAAGATCAAGCTGTTTCTCAGTTTCACAAAAACGTTTCTGCCCAGGCGATTTCACCGTTAAAACCAAACCAGTTGTTTCAAACTAGTTTAGTCTGCGTACAGTAGACTAGCAGGGAGCTTCAATTCTGCCAAAAATGGTTCGGAGTTTTTGCACGGCTTGCGTCGCACATTCTCCCTTTTGGTAAAATGTCTTAACAATCAGAACTCGTTGCGCAGTTGAAAACCGCTCCATGACACAATATTCTAAGTAACAGTCATGGCTTTAATAGGTTGGGAACAGAGCGGCCGCATCGGGCCCCCCTAAAATACATCAAAAAGTGGCCCCCTTACGCAAAATATTGCTCTATTTCTTCATAGTAGCACCAGGACGTCGATGGCATGTCTAAAATAAAGAATTTTTTTAAAGATAACTTTGTTTTGTGACACTAAAAAGTGCCCCTCCAAATAAAACGACAACTTTTTTCAGAGATAACAATGTTTTGGGACACTCAATAGCGGCCCCCTAAATTGAAGACCTTTTTTTTAGAGATCATTTTGTTTTCATACACTAAAAAGTGGCTTTAACACATAAAACGTTTGCCGACTTTGAATTCGACGCACTTTATGGAACACCCTATATTACTGGAAAATTAAAATGTTAATTTAAAAGTAAGATAAATAATAAGGCTTTTTCTTTGTGGTCTTTGTTTGTATGGATAATAACTTCAATTGAATCAAAACATAGACTGAAGGTATATTTTTTGTAACGACAGACTGTTAGCTGCCTAAATCAGGTGCTGGCAGTGGTGGTGTTGAGCGAGCATTGAATATCGGCATTAAAACGTCAAAACTAATATTCCTTTGGTGTTTGATGTATCGACCAAGTACAATCAAATTGTAATGAGCCCTGTTCAATTTAACCGACTTACAGTTTATATGTTTTTTGAAATTAGTGCAGTTAAAATACTTGTTTAAAACTAAATTGTTTAAAAAATTTGTTTGAATGTAAGCGCTTCCTGTCAGGCATTTTGGAAATGACGTCATCATTGGATATCCGTCAGAAGCAAAGAGTTGTGATCGAATTCCTTGTCTTGAAAAGATAATCACCAATAAACATTTTCCAAAGATTGGGAAAACGTAGGGAATCCAACAATTTACCTGCTCGGTCAAAACAATCGCGTTATCTGCTCTGCCAACGATTTTATCAGCTCTACAAAAAAGGGCCTCGTGCCAAACCTTATACCTTGTGTATTGAATTACCAGACACAGAAACACTGAAGACGTCACCTTGCTCCTAAAGTGTACGGATTCTAGTTGAGTTCGGTAAGATCAAACCACGGGCCAATCTTGAGGCACAAACCAAACAAGTGCAATATGCCTTTGTCTTCAGCGCATACTAATGCCACCATGCAAGACCCCCATAAATTTTAATTTTAATTCAAAGACGGACAGGAAGCAACAGCACATATAAGCAAGCACCCTAAGGTACAGGTAACGATTTCAATCGATCACGCTGAAACTCTTGGCGAATCCTCGTCACTCAGTGCTGCAAATGTCACTGCTATTGCTGACACAGGCACGTAATGTGAATGTATGGTTTCTGGGTGAATTCTTGCAGTATGATTTCCCACGTGACATTCTGACCCCTGCGCCCAACCTGGTAGCCGCCAATCATTTCTCCGTATCAATTGCGGGTACGTTCTTCGCCATTATTCAGGGACTGTTATGTCACGGTCAAGTTGTGCAATGCCTGGCCATCGTTTATGTTAGCGCCGATGTTAAGGCTCCATTCTTATCGTACGACACATTAGCCACGCTGGGGGTACTATCCTTTAATTTTCCATCATTAAGCAAGCATACTAATGCTGAGATGCAGAAGGCGCTGGTGAACCTGCTGCTATCACTAATGCGCACCTCACGCGCACTGTTACTGGTGGTTGTGCCTCACCGAGCGATCAAACTATTCATTGCACTTACCCTCAACGTACTGCCATACCTCCACCCCCACGGTCGCTACCATTCGCCCCCACCGGAACTTTTCAAGGACACGTCTATCCGGTAAGCGACTGTTTGGACCTACGCTAGCGAAAGCTAGATCTGGATTGGTGCCAGTGTTCCAGCGGCCGGAGTAAAAACTGGGAGCGTCCTTGGCATTATATAGGAGGGCAAGACGATTAATACTTGCCCAACCAGCCAAGCACTCGCCGTCCGGACTGTTATCAACGTAACCCTAGTCAGCATGACGACAGTTAAAATCGCCAGCGTAAAGACATGGGTGAGGAAACACTGGGAGATCCAGGGATGTTGGTGGTGGTTTGTAGACGTTGACTATTTTATAATCATCAACGTCCACACACAACCACTCGATCTCCGATGTCGGTGGAGATTGGTCCAAAAGCGGGTATCTCAGTCGCTCGTGGACAAACGTGGCAAGGCCATGCTTCCTGCTTAAAGAAGACCCAGCTAATTGGTAGTTTGGAAGTACCAACTTCTCTGCATCAGTGCAGTGGGTCTTCTGTAGTAGGATGACGAGTGCCTTAGACTGCAGGCGAGGTGATGAAGAACGTTTATCTTGCTTGCAGTGAGACCTTCGATGTTCAGCTGAAGAATAGTGGGTCTTCGGAATTTGTTGGCAATGTGCCTGGAAAAGGGAAATTTTATCCAGGCATTGCCCCGTCCTGAAAGGACGTTTGCCGATTAGCAGACCCATGCTGAACATCGGAATGGGTGATTAACCTTCCATTTTGGTAGGTTTGGTTTCGGTCTGTCATTTTTAACACTAATGAACAAACTTACTTACAGCCCAGCTACGAGAAAGCACCTATCATCTGGGCCAATTCGAGATGATTTCTTTTTTTTTGTACTCGTAAATAAGGGAAATCATCTCGAATTTCTCTTATTTACGAGTACAAAAAAATTTTAATCGATATATATTTTTAACTATGCTAAAAAATTTGACTAATATCGGCAATATATTTGCCTTTTCTACGTTTGTTAAATGATTTAAAATTTTTGATTTTTGATTTAAAAAGGTTAAAATATCAAGGAATAGCTTCTCCTATATCGAGAAGTGAAAAAGATTTCGATCCTGGTTCGAAGTACCACATTGCAAATGGAGTCCCTTATATTCGGTATTATTTAATGTGTCTTAAAGTTTTATTCGGTATAAATATTTTAAAATCGAGTTTTGTTTAAAAATAATATGCAATAAATAGTCAATTTGCTATTTTAAGTCGATCCAACTAAGAGTTTTTAGCCTCAGTAAATTTTAAAAAAACATTAGATAATTTTTCTATTTGTTTTTAAAAATTTTTTAAAAATTATGCAATTTACGAATTTATTTATAATTATTAAATGCAATTTATTGTATAAATAAGCGCTATGCCATGCAATAATCATAACCGTGTTTAGATTTTTAATGTTGCTTCAAATCAAAAAGTCCCCTTGATTGCAGCTATTTGTAAATTGCTAGTTGTACTTTGTATTTTGAATGTAATTCCGAGTTCTGACAGATATAAGTGTTGGCGGCAAAACTTTGTTTGAATTATGATTTTGCGCAGTTATACAAATATGAACAAATATTTAAAAATCAACTGAAAATAACAAAAAGATTTTCCTTAAAATTATTAATATATTTTATTTAATCATCAAAGTTGATGATAAAACTTAACATTTTTGCCAAAGTATTTTACCCGATTACAAATTGATTTCCAAAAAAAATTAGAATTGCCCAAATTTTACCATTTTAAAAAAATGGTGAATTATTTTCCTGCAACAAAGTCTCATGCGTATATGCTTTTTCAGTTTGAACCTAGCCCTGATAAAGAAAAGCGAAAAGACAAGAGCAACGATGCTAAACAATCGGATACTAGAATTTATTAAAAAGTTTTGTTAAATCGGTGTGACAATGAAAACATAGAACATAGGGATTTTAAAAACTATATCCAATATTTTAAAATAAATTCAAAAGCAAATGAGCTATTTGGGAACAGTTGACCATTAAAAGCAGGATTCAATTGTCGAATAAACAAAGCTTTGTAAATTTTTCTTTAGAACAAGAATACATTTTTTAGCTTTTTAAAAGAATATAGATTGTGCCTATAATTAACATACCGTATATACCCGTGTATTAGCCGCCCCTGTGTATAAGTCGCACCTTCTTTGAATGTTTAAAACCTCCGCTCTCAATAGTGACCCATATATAAGACGCATTCTAATTTGACAATTTTAATGATTAAAATAAATGTAAACATTCAACATCAAAAGACGCTATTTTAATTTACAACAAACTGGTCTTATACCACAAATCGAATAAAATTTAAAGAATTTAGACATACCTGTATTAGCACACTTTTTTTTACAAAATTGAGAGATTGAATAACCGGTACATAAGTAAGTCCATAAAAATTCAAGACAGTCAATAACCATTCTTACGTCATAGTTGGTTAGTTTACACACAAGCATGATTAACTTCTGAAACCTGCGATTGTACGAAGCTTTTACGTGTACATGTGTAATTTGCAGAAAGTCAAATTTCTCTAAAAAATTTTAATAATTCTGAATACCCGTGCATTAGCCGCATTCCGATTTTTGAACTACATTTAAGATCAAAAAAGTGCGACCAATACACGGGTATATACGGTAAATATCACAGACATAAGCAGTACAAAGCGGGGAGCGACAGACAATTGCCACCCAAGCTGTTTCACCTGTCGTGTACAAACAAATGTTTCGTGCAGTGAGTATGTTGGTTGAGGTATAATGCCTAGGTATATCATACGTCCCGTTTTAGCCGGGACAAAATTGATTTTTAGGCCTTGTCCCGACCCGTTAACCATTTTGGATTAAAGCAAAGACTTTTTTTTAGAGGTTACCACTTTGAGACGAATTTTTTTTAACGTACGTCCCAATTCTCCAATTCTAAAATGTGGTATGCCTAATAATGCCCCTGCATCAATATTTTTTGTCTAAAACTAAGTTATTCTATGTTTATATAGTTTATTTTGATGTGTTGTAGACCAGATTCAAATGCATAAAATTTAAATGTAAATTGCCCGAAGGTTAGGCTCTATTGAAAATGGAATCTTGCAAGATTACATTATTGTTAATTTGGCTTTTCTTGATTGTTAATGTTGGTGCGTACCTGGCAAATACATTGGGATTGGAATCTCCTGCATCACATTCTAGACATTTGCCACATGAAATTCAATCAAAAATTTTTGCCGGCCGATTTTCCCCCAAAAAAAATAGTTTGGTACGCCAATAATCAGACAACTGTATAAGTTGTTTTCGCTTATTACAATGCTTAAATGTCATTATCGTGCAAATTTGAGAATGATATACCAGTACTACATTTGAAAAAATTTACGTTGAAACATGAGCTTTTACCAAAAAATAATTCAACACTTTTCCTTACAGCAAGCATGTCAAACTCGCGGACCGCACAAATGTACTTTTTTATGAGTTTTTTTCTTTTGAAATACCTCCGAAATTTGCAAGACAATACAACAGTCTTCAACATGTTATGCGATTTTGGGACATTTTTTCAATCCGAGCAACTTAAAGGCCCGTTTCCACTACGAGCGTGGAAAAGAGCATTCTTTCTCTCTTTTATTGATCTTCGATGGAAGCGAGCGGTTAAAATTGAAGCGAGCGCAAAAAAAAAGCAATAAAACAAACAAAGAATGCTCTTTTCCACGCTCGTAGTGGAAACGGGCCTTAAAAACGGTAGATCTATCACTTTGAAATTTTTGGAGGACATTAAGAAATATACCGATTTCATTTAAACACTTTTAGAAGAATTTAAAAAGTGTCTTGATTTTTTATCGATTAAAGACCAATTTGGGTCATTTTTATTTCGATTTCCATATAATGCTGGCCAATCTAATGAATGTAACTAACTGAAACTGCTAAAAATTGAGTACAGGTCTGTACTAAAAGTAAAGTATAATAAAGTTGTTTGAATACCCATTGCTCATGCTTTTCATTTATTTTTAAACAATCGAGATTGCAACAACAATGCGAATTTCGATTAAAAATCATGGCGTCGTTTGAGTCAAATTATGTTTAATTGTTAAAACTAGTCAGAAAACGACGAGGTGGCTGATACGTTTGTGGGTCAAACTTGGAATTGCAAATATTTTTAACCAAACATCAAAAACCTAGGAAGGTGTAAAATATGGGGACCGAGGATTTGTACATTCTTTTATTGTCCCGTACACCACATGTGATGCACGGGACACTTGGCTCCGACGCCTGTGAATCATATATAGTGGTGCACTAAGCATCACTGGTTGCACACAAACAAACCCGTCCTGAGACAGATGACCAATAGATAAATAAAATTTTTAAAGGAAGAATTACGTATTAATTTGGTTGCGTTAATGTTAAAAAGAATTATTTTTAGATATTTCATTAGTTACATTCTACAATTTCAATTCTACGATGCGATGTGCAAATACTCAGGTCACGTCGGTCCTTTATCATTGTGTGATTTCTCTGGTTCTAAAAAAGCAGGTCGATATTTAAGGTATGAAAAAAGAGAAGAATAAAATGATGATGCTTTTTGTATTTATTTTTATATAAACCTTTTATTAAACCAAAAAAAACGTTTTGGTAGATTTTTAAAACTCTAGAGCCAAAATTAGTTTGCCTAAAAAGGTCAACCTGAGGCACAGATTTTAGAATCTAGTAAAAGAAATTTTAAGAGTTTACGTTGCAATCTATGTGTAGACAAAAAAAGTCTTCATAATAATTGTGTGATAAAACTTGGCCACACAGGGAATTCTGTAAACTTTACCTTTGTTTGCTAACCGGATAGCGGCCCAAATTTTTTGGGTTAAAATTTTTCCAAAGCGGCCCGTTTACATATCCTTTTTAAGAAACCTAACAAGTAACAAAATAAAAAGTGAGTCTCTCTCTCAAAGAAAAAAATGCTAATAAGTTTTCCTTTTTAAGTGTTTCAAAAAAGCACTGTAGGCCTACATAAACGGATTAAACCCATGAAACCCGTGCGGTAAGCCCGTTAGGGCCCACGACAGTGCCGCCGCCAAATCAGTGCGAGCAGGCTGTCCGTGCAGGATGCCTTCACATGGTTGTAGTAGGCCCTGCATAATATTGTTTACCGAGTAGCCTATCCAGTGATGACCTTACAAAAAGGGGGGGCCTGTGCAAGAAACGCAAGGGGGCCACTATTTAGCGTTCTAAAAAAGATAGCTGAAGCCATTTTTAGTATATGAAAGCAAGGTGATCTCTAAAAAAAAATCCTCAATTTAGGGGGGGCCAGTATTGACTGATCCAAAGCATGGAGAGGCACATTGTATTGCCCCAAAACATTGTGATCTCCAAAAAAAAGGTCATCAGGCAACGATGCCACCTTTTTTCAAAAATTTGTTTCTTTTCTTTTTGACATGTCATCAACGTCCTGGTGCTACTATAAAAAAATGGAGCAATTTCTTGTGTGGGGGCCTCTTTTTGATGTATTTTAGGAGGCTCGGTGCGGCCGCACCGTTCACACCCTATTAAAGCCATCACTGAGCCTACCATATGCATTGCTTATAGTAAAGACTTCAAGAACAAGCATATTTAGTTCCAAAAAAGCAAGTTTCGCAAGATTTGTCGGGGCCATGTAACTTTTTCATAATTGCTCTTTATTTTAATGATTTCCAAACAACTAGAGAATGGGCAGACCTCATAGCACTAGCTTATTGTATGCATTTTTATATTAAAGAAATTTTTTAAAATTTAACTCTTGACTTGTCTTAATAGAGAAATGATGCAGAAAGGAAGAAGTCAAAACTGGACATACGTACTATATCAAATGACCAAATCAAACCGAATGAACGCTTATCCGATGAAGAAGTACTTTAAACCATTAACCAAATGGCTAAAAAGTCAAAACCAAAAAATGAACAACAAGATTGGTTGGGATTGATGTTGCTCAGTGCAAAACTTTTTAAAAACGACAAATTAAATCAAATTGATACACTTAAAATTGGTTGATTTGACTTTTAAAGCTTGATTATCAATTACATGTATATGTTTTCAAACTTTGAGTAAAGATATCAAAAAAGTGAATAAAATTTGTCCATAATTATAAGAAATTATTTTTATTTAGCCTAATTTTAGTTATTTTAAACATATTATTGCAAAATCACGAGGAGCAGCATTAAATTGGAAATGCTCAAAAAATAGCTAGAAATAAACGCTTTTCTTTTTTAAAAGTGTTCCCAATTTTTTGAAAAATCCTTCATTTTGAAAAACGTTTGAGGTTTTTACTGAAATAATATAGTTCCTGCGTAAAGTAAATCTTTAATAGGGGTAGACGTTTCACCGTAAATTTCATCACAAAGGCTATCACAAAGACATAGTGTACCCAGAGATTTATCATTTACATAAATCACAAAAGCGAACGAGTGTCGATTAGGGTTATGATCGAATCAGCTCAAAATTTACCGCACACATTACTGTCTGCTAACATCTCTTCTATTTCTCTAGGACGAATGTTTTAACTACTTAAAACTTCTTTGTCGACTGTTTAGAACCACTAGTCAGTTAGAGTGCCCCCAAACTAAATAGTGTAATTTTAGGCCTTATCTATTTACAGAAGCTTTGTAGCCTACTTGAGTCTTGAGTTGAAAGTTTTTAATAAAAAAATTACTAGTTTTACCCACTGAAGAACCATAGAGAAAAAAGTTTATTTATTTGCATTCACCATCTTTGTTTATCTTTCCGACTGGCAGGACAACGTCGCAGGCGTTAAACTTTGGCAACCGTCAGGCAATGACCCCAACCCGCTTTCGGAGATACCAAGATTATGCTGTCACATTGACATTTTGGTTTCTTAGAGCTACACGCTAAGACCAATAAGCAGAGTAAAGTGCCGTAATGTCTTTCCAAAGTAAAACAAAACGACGAAAGTAAATTTTGAATTGTCAATCATCATACGTTTTCGTCGAAAAATAAGGACGTGACGTGTTACCCCTACTGGAGGGGTTAGTAGTCGCCTGCAGCCTCGCCTCTACACTTGTCTTTTCTTTTTCTGTTCTCCACATATTTTCTTTATCTATATTTTCTTTGGTATTTTACCTTTGATCGTAAGTTCCGTAACCATTGCTGGAGCTTTTATTAGCTCATCATGTTAACGTGCCAAATCCACCTCAATTTTTGACTTCTCAAAAAAATTTTTTATTGGTTTAATACCATTCATTGTTTTATTAACTCACTTTTACTTTATCAGTGTTTTGCCACATATCATTCGAAGCATTTTTATTTGAGTGGATTTCATTTACCTTATATCGTTTACTTTTATTGACCAGCACTCTGCTATGTAACTCAGTGCACTTCTGATATATATTTTACATACAACAGCCTCAACTTTATTGACAAACCTTTCTTGCACAATACATCTGCAACATACTTAAATTTCTACCCAGCTTTTATTTTAGAAGTCAATGCTTCTTAAACTCCACTTTCTGTTAACAAAACAACCCCAAAATAGCAAAACATTTCCACTTTTTTGGCCACATCTCCAGCCATGTTTACATTTTTTTCAAAATATGCAGCAACCTGGTTTGTTTTGCACATTCCAAGCTCCCTTTACTTTATGAAAATTTCTTACTTATTTTATGTATTTTCTGCTTCTTCTTTTGGCCTTTCCCTTTAATCAAGGGTTGCCACAGCGTACGATGCTCCTTCTCATCGTCCTGTTTTTAATGTCCTTCTCCCTCGCACCAACTTCCCCATACTCCTTTACTACATCTAAAAATCTTCTCTTCGGTCTCCCTCATTTCCTCTTTCACAGTAACTTCATTTCCATCAACCTTCTTCCTACATACTCTTGGTCTCTCCTCATGACATATCCATACCACCTCACATGCCCTCCCTCTTCTTCATTCCTAACCGTTCTACCTTAACCTAAACCCTGGTGTACTCATTTCTAATCTTATCTTTTCTTGTAACTCCCATAGCAAACCTCAACATTATCTTTTCTGCAACTTCCATCTCTTCTACTTGTTTCTTTGTAACCGCCACTGTCTCAATTCCATACACCATTGCTGGTCTCACCACTGAACTGCACACTTTTCCTTTTACTTTAACTCGTAACCTCCTGTCACAGATTACTCCCGATACTTTTCTCCATTCATTCTATCCTGCCTGCACTCTCTTCTTTACCTCCCTCTCACAACTAACACTTTCTTGCACCGTTGGTCCCAAATACTTAAATTCCTTTATTCTTGGCACTTTTGTGTCCTCCATCAGTCTTTGACCTACCTACTTTCATCCCTCTTCTTTCCAACGCATGCCTCCAGCATTCTAGTCTCCGCCCCATTTCTTCCCTGGTCTCTTCGCAAATCACAATATCATCAGCAAACAGCATCGTCCGTGGTGGTTCTCTCCTTACTTCGTCCGTTATCCTATCCATAATCACAGCAAACAGGAACAAACCTAACGCTGATTCCTGGTGCAATCCGACCTTGACCTTGAAACTTTCTGTAGTTCCTATTGCACACCTCACCACTATTTCGTTTTCCTCGTACATATCCTGTACAAGTCGCACATACTTTTCCACCATTCCTGATTTTTTCAAATAGTAACACAGCTTTTCTCTTGGAACCCTGTCGTAAGCTTTCTCTAGGTCCACGAATATACAATGTAGCTCTCTTCGACCTTCCCTATACTTTTCCATCAAGATTCTTAAGGCAAATATGGCATCGGTAGTTCCCTTTTCTGACATAAATCTATATTGCTGTTTACTGATCTTTACTCTATTTCTTAGTCTGGCTTTAATAATTTTTTCCCATATCTTCATTGTATGAATATTCAGCTTTATTCCTCTGTAGCTTCCACAGCACTGTGTGTCCCCTTTGTTTTTATAGATTGGGATAAGTACACTCCTTCTCCATTCTTATGGCATCCGTTCACCCACTAATACTTTGTTCAACAGTCTGGTCAAAAACTTTATCCCCATATCTCCCATGCACTTCCAAACTTCTACTGGCAACTCATCTGGCCCAACTGCTTTACCTTTTTTCATCTTTCCCAGTGCATTTTTCACTTCTTCTCTACTGAAACAATTTACCTCTTCGTTAACCACTTCTACTCCCTCTGTCCTAACCTCTCTGTCATTTTCCTTATTCATTAGCTCAAAGTACATGTACATCTTCCATCTCTTTAACGTTGCCTCCGAACTTATCATCACATTATCGTTCTCATCCTTCATAACCCTGACGTGCTGTACATCTTTCCCTGCTCTGTTTATTTACCTAGCCAATCCATACAACTCGTCCATTTACCTAGCCAATCCATACAACTGTTTACTTACCTAGCCAATCCATACATCTCCATGCCGGAGCTGCTTTGAAGTCCTGGTTACGTGACTTCATTTCTTCCTGTTTGCGCCGACTCAAAATTCCCAAGATCTGGAGAAGAGCGCTTGTGGTCGCGATCCCAAAACCAGGAAAGCCCGTGGGGGACCCAAAGAGTTATCGACCGATATCTCTGCTCTGTGTCCCCTACAAGATCCTCGAGAGGCTTATCTACGCCCGCGTTGAACCATTAATCGATCCACTGCTCCCTAAAGAGCAGGCTGGGTTCCGACGCGGGAAGTCAACCGTAGATCAAGTTGTTCTGCTAACCCAGAACATCGAGGATTCTTTCGAGGCTAAAAAGAAGGCCGGTGCCGTATTTATCGATCTGACAGCTGCTTATGACACTGTCTGGTACCGTGGCCTTACCTGCAAGCTGCTGAGACTACTTCCAGATAAGCACATGGTCAAAATGATCATGGAGCTTGTCCGAAATCGAAGTTTCACCCTTACCATCGGTGACAGCAAGCAAAGCAGGCTACGCCGTCTTAAAAACGGCGTTCCTCAGGGATCGGTCTTGGCTCCCCTCCTATTTAACATCTATACGTACGATCTTCCTTCCACGATTTCCAGAAAGTTTGCTTATGCTGATGATTTAGCATTGTTGCATTCTTCTGGAAACTGGAAGGACTTGGAGGGGACATTAAGCCAAGACATGTCCACACTGTCAGCGTATCTCCAGACTTGGAGGTTGAAGCTCAGTCACACTAAGACGGTGACGGCAGCCTTTCATTTAAATAACCGAGAGGCCAAACGTGAGCTAAAGGTCTACAACAACAGTAGACTTTTACCGTTCTGTCCAACCCCTACTTACCTTGGGGTAAAACTGGACAGATCGCTCACGTTTCGTCACCATTTAGTGGCATTGCGCAAAAAATTCTCCTCGCGTCACACTGCTGAGGCGACTCGTGGGCTCGGGATGGGATGCTGGTGCTAAAACACTACGCATAGCCACCTTGTCTCTAGTCTACTCAACAGCTGAGTACTGTGCGCCAGTCTGGTGTCGCAGTGCTCACATTCGCCTCATTGACAGTGTCTTGAATGACGCATAGTTACTGGATGCATAGTTGCTGGATGCCTGCGTCCCACTCCAACGGACCACCTACCTGTACTCTCAGGCATCCAGCCAGCTGAGCTTCGCCGACTGGGAGCGACACTCTCCTTGGCTTACCGTGGATCTCTGGACCCCGATCATATTTTGCATGGTCTATTAAGTGGGTCTTCAGATACTGGCCAAGTGAGACCAAGATCCAGACGCCCGTTTGTGCCAGCTGTGCATAATCTTTTGGACAACCTTGCCAGACTTGGCATCCGCGCCTCTGAATGGACAAATCACAAATGGAAAACGGAGTACTGTGAAAATGCTTCCAGGCTCCGTGCTTTTGTGCCCGAGACCGGTGCCAGGCCTGTTGGAATGGGCTTACCCCGAGCAGCTTGGGTTAAGCTCAACCGCCTGCGGACTGGTGTTGGGCGATTCCATTCGTCCATGCACAAATGGGGTCTCGCTCCTTCACCGAATTGCGAGTGTGGCGCCTCTGAGCAAACCGCAGACCATGTACTAACAGCGTGCCCTATACATCGGGCACCACTTGGAGCACGAGGTCTGACGGTTTTGGATGACGAAACTCGATGCTGGCTTAATGACATCACTGCCAGCATCTGATCCAGGCAGTGCAGCAGCCTGGGGTAGTAAAAGGATAAACCCTCGGCCCCAGTCCTGTTTGTGTCTGACCTGGAGTAGATGCCCTTCAAACGACGACGACGACGACGGCAACTCGTTCTCACCTTCTTTTGTTTCCAATCTAGCATACAAATTGTCATACGCACGTCACTTCACCATCGCAACTGCCTTCTTTGCCTTACTCTTCTTTTCTTTGTAAATCTTTTTATTATTTTCATCTCTCATTTTATCCCATGCTTTGTTTGCCTCTTTCTTTTCTTTTATGCTCTCCTAAACTTCTTCATTTCATCACCATGTCTCCCTATCTCCTTTTCGTTTCCCAAATGTCACTCCATGCACATTTTGAGCTCTTTTTCTTAGCATTTCCGCTGTTTTGTCCCACTCATCAGGTAACCCATCCTCGCCTTTCAAAATCCTGGTCACCTCTTGCCTAAACGCTTCTTGACAGCAGCTTGTATCCTTTAGTTTCCACCATCGTATCTTTGGCTTTACTTTCTGTGGATTTTTCTTATTCTCCATAAGAACCATTTTGCATACCACCATACGGTGCTGCTTTGCCACGCATTCATTCATCATTTCCTTCAAGTTCCTCCTTCTGCACATCACATAATCTACTTGGGTACTTTTTCCTCCACTTTTATACGTCACCCCGTGTTCATCTTTTTTTTTTAAATAAGTATAGACAATCGACAAATCCATCCTTTTCCCAAAATCCACAATCATTGATCCTTTCTTATTTCTTGTTCCAGCACCGTACCTCCCCATTATTTCCTCATTCCCTACTCATCCCCTATGTTTCCTTCGCCCACATGTCCATTAAGGTCTGCACCTAGAATTATCCTCTACTGTTTTGATACACTTTCTATTAACCCATCCAGGTCTAGCCGAAAATAGTTTTTCTCCTCCAGGCTGTTGCCAACCTGTGGAGCATACGCGCTTACTATATTTAGGATGGACCCTTTTATCTCCAGTTTCACGACCATTAGTCTGTCTGACAACCTCTTCACCTCCAAGACACTTTCAACCAGCTCCTCCTCACGACTTTCCCTATCCCATTTTTTTTCCATCAGCTCCACTGTAAAATAGTTTGCATCCACCTCCAATGTTCCTCGCTTTACTTCCTTTCCACTTTGTTTCTTGTAGGCACTGTATATTTACATTCCTTTGCTCTTTCATGTCTGCCAGCTCTCTCCCCCTTTCAGTCATTGCTCCTATATTTAAAATACCAACCCTTATGAGTGTTCGTCTCCCCTTCCACAGTTCCCGCTGCCTCTTCACTCGCCTTCTTCCTCTTGTCTTCACTAGACCCAAAAGTAGCATAATTTTCAGAGGTGCCCTGCCATGCAACACCTGAGGCGGTTGTTGGTAACCCGGGCCTCGACCGATCCGGTATGGATTCATCATCACAACGCATCATAATGTTTTGGCAAAAAAGTTTCAGCCTTCCTGCCGTAACCCTCCCCATATTTCCGGGCTTGAGACCGCCATCAGGAAACACTGAAATGTACCCCCAATGGCTGGGTCTTCTGCATTGGATAATATTGACTTCAACATGCCTTTCACGAATTGCACAAGCATACTTAACGACAAATTTTTGCATGGCTGTCTCACCAGTACAAAAAACTTTTTTTAAATATTGACTTCTAACCCTTGTTTTCATCTCGAATAGCTTTCCCTAACCTCTTCCCAACTGTCTCCAAGAAATAACGAGTCGTCTACATAAAGTATTTTTTTTAGAAGTCCACCTCTTACACCCTTAGTTATCTCGTCCGATCTAATTGCAAACAGAAAAGAACTTAATACGGATTCCTGGTGTACACCTACATTCAAATCAAACAATTTCAATCTCTCCCCTTCGACTCTCAATAATGTGCCTGTGTTCTAATACATTTCAATTATGGTTAAAATCTCATACCACACCTTTCCGTTGAAGCGAAAACCAAATTATTTCTCTAGGGACTCGTTCAAATGCTTTTTCCAAGTTTATATATACCATAAGGTTTCCTTCCTGCCGCTTCTTACTTGTGCATCATCAGTTCTATTAAAAATACTGCATGCATTATGTCTTTTCCAAGCATAAATTTTATTTGCATTTCATCAATCTTAATTTGTTTCTTGAACCGCTTTTTAAAAATTGTTTCCAAACTTTCATTCCGTATTTCAACAATTTTATACTTTTGTGGCTTTCCCCAACACTTTTCAATTTCCTTTCCTTCATAAGGAGGTACGAGTAAAATTTATATTATTCTAACAAACAAACTATTTGCCTCGCCTCAATCTTTTCACTTTTTTTCCGCATAATTTGAGATTAGAGGTAACTTTACCTGTTGCCTGGAGCATGATCTTGTTCTCTTGTCTGAACGGCAACCGTGTCGATCGCATTCGCTATTGATACCACACTCCTTTACACTCGGCTCTTGGAGATGCTTATTCAAATTAAACAGTTCAACTTTTAGAAAAATCTTTGTAAACCGAGTTTCTAAATTAGAGGTCTATAGAGTGATCCATCGAGGTTTTTCAATAAAATAATAATTTTCGACCTTGCATTAAATTTCATCTAGAACTACATCTAATTTAGAAAACCAATCAGTGATAAAAGTGCAGTCAAGTGTGGAATCAAATTTACTTGAAGCTAATCTGTCTGCATCGTTATCGTCGCTGTATTAGTGAGTGTTCCTTATTATGACTTCCGTATGATTTTGCTTCGAGAGCATTTCTTCTAATGATTATCTTGTTTGCCTTTTGTGAGGACATTTTCATTTCGGTTGTAAATGATTGTTTTTTCATTAATGTGGAACTAGTGAAGCTATTCTAGAAATGTCATGAATCTAGTATTTTCTATAGGTGTGAGAGGCATATAACTTTAGGATGTAAGTAGAGTTTTGCTTTCGTCTTTTGTTCGAAGTTAATTTTTTATCCAGATTCTATTAAAGGTTTTTTTAAAGGGGCATAATTAGATTTTCAAAAGTATTCTATTAAAGGTTAAGGTAGGATGAGAGCAATGCAATAACACTTTAACATAAAGAAAATAGTAATGATGGGCAATTCCATAAAAAGAAGTTGGTTTTCTATGAATTGAGAAGTCATTGAAAATAAATTATTGGACAAAAAGACCAAACACCGGTTTTGGATTGGTTAAAAATAAACTTTTAATTATTTTGCAATCAATTTATGCTTCAGGCATCTGATTTAATTAATTGCCGGGGGATTTCCAAAAATTTATATCCTAGAAATGGGGTCGCTTTGAAAAACCTTATGCTAAAAAACAATGCAGATGAATAAAATTTGTTTTTATTGTCATGAAAAACAATTAATCGCTTGTTTAGCTCTACTTTGGCAAACAAAATTGACAATACAAGTTAAATGTTAAAAACAGCAAAGTTTAAATATAAGAGCTGCGAACACAATAACTGCGTATAATAGACTATTTTCAGAGCACGAATTAGATTATAAGGTGCCAATTCCTGCAACAGCAAATTAATGTAATATCAGCATAATTCTAAAAATCTTTATAAGCACCAGACTCTTGAGATCTTTCAAGAGGCTCATAAGGGGCAGGTATTTTAATGCTTGGTTGAGGTTCCACGCCCCAGATTTCACGAGCATATTCTTCTATGGTCCGGTCACTTGAAAACTTTCCCGAAGCGGCAATATTGGCAATACACATCCGAGTCCAACTTTCCTGATCCTAAAACATAAAATATAAAATTCAAGACAAAAGCGTAAATGTGCTGTAGTCGTTATGTTATTTGATACGTTATAACAGAACATAGTGTTTGAAGAAAGAATTTGGATTGAAAAAGTAATTGTTTGGTAAAACATTGAAGATAATTGATAATAAACATTTTAAAAGAAAAAGAAATAAGCTGCTATAACTAACGGAGAACAGCATGTGGAATCATCTGATCGGATCAAAGTTTAAGAACTGGTTCTCTTTCGTATAGAGCTCATATACAATAACTTCCGTCATTATACTAAGATTAAGAATGGGTTCGCGCAAACCCCTTAAATTCCTTTATGTGCGAAATGATTCCGTAAGAACTATCGTGAAGCAATTGCACAAGATACTTTCAAGGTTCTTCTGTTAAGTTGGAATTTTTCGAGAGTGGTTTAAATTTACTTGTTCAGACCAAAGAGCAGTTGTAAAGCGAGAAACAGTCGTTTCCAAATGTTGCAACGAGAGAATGTTGATCGCGATTGTCACTAAATTTCGTGCCTCTCGTACACACCAACTTAATTATTATTTAAAACTACAAAGTGAGAAAAAGCAATAAAGACTGACGAATATTTAACAATAAAGAATTTTAGACACGTTACACAGTACAACTAGGAGGTGACAGAACCGTTAAAAAATTGCTCTGGGCCAACGCAGCGCAACCTTTTTCACAGGCGGCATAATTAAAAAACTTGCAAAATTCTGCGGCAAATCTCAACCAAAAATGTGAAAAATCTATTCAATTCAAGTACAAAGTACACTTTGTTGCGCTTGCTGTTTTGAGCAGCCTACGATTTTTGAGTTCTTGTTTTTTTGACTAGGCTTTTAATGTTTGAACTACCAAAGCTTAAACTTTCAAAGCTTCGCTTTATCGACGTATAACATCACAAATACATCATTTCTAAAAATTTTCATCTCAAATCCTTCTGACTTGCAGAAAAATGTCGGAGACGTTATACTAAAACACCATCAAGCCATTCCCTCAACCTGCTTCCGAAGATACCAAGATATGGGTGTTCGGTTGAAATTTTTATTTGATTCTTTAGTATTTTATTTAGAAATATGACATAAAATTACAGCTGCTTGCTAAGATTGCCAAGTAGAGAAATATGCCGTAAAGTGCTTTTCCCGAGAATACAACAAAATGGTGCGATAAAATTTTTAGCTTCGAAAGGGTCAATTGCGCGATCAAACGGCCTCTTAACCACTCGGCTATGGCTGCCGACAAATAATGCATAAAACAATTGTTAAATGCACATTAAGAGTCTAACTAAAATTTGATTCAATGAATCGTATAGCAGTTGCAAAGCTTATTGTTTTTTTAAAAGTATTTTTAGATTATACGTAGTTATCTCGCGGCACATCTAGCATTGTCTTGTGGCAAACCGGTTGGGAGCATTGCTCTAGACGGAAGAATATAAAAACGATCGTTTAACGGTGTATTAATACAATTGGTTGCTGTTGCACCCAATTAATCATCTCTTCTTCAGACAGTTTAATTGCTTTGATAATTCTAAAATTCATTTTATTATGCATGTAGATAACAATAGAATCTCGTGTCACGTCTATGACGTTAAAACTTGGCTACCTTCAAAAAAGTGAAATTAAAATCGGATTAAAGATGGCTTCTTCTCTCTTTCATTCTAATATTCTCAAAAAATCAAAAACTTGTTAACCTACAAAAATTTTAATCGATTTCCAAAATCATTTTTACACCAGTGCAACAGCGGACAAAATGACATAAATATAAATAGAATTGAAAAAACTAACAACTTAATCCGTGATAAATAGTGATTATTAAACAAAATAAAAATTATATTTAATTAATTTTTATTGTTCGATTAAATTTTTCTCAAAATTCTTAGATTATCTATCTAAGTTAATTTTCACCCGTAATTGTCGTAGTTATTGAAAATTAGAAGAATGCGGTCATCAACAGAAAAGTAGCCATAGATTAACCGAAATCGAAGTAGTCTTTGCACTTTCGCATAATAATGTGTCATTTGCTCGATAGTAAGAGAACAAATCTCTCCTATGTATGCATTTTATCGATCATTTAACTCGTGGTTAGGAGTCCATGGTCGACTATATTAATAGCCAGAATAGATTTTGGAAATATACATTTAAAAAGCACGGCAGAGTTAGAAGTGATTTCCTGCTTATCTTTCTATTATAATTTTGTTTATTACAAAACTAATGCAATTTTAGGGGATTAAACCGGATTAAAACTGGATTGGTGATTTAAAAATTCGTTTCAAACTTCAAAATTCCAAGTAAACAAAAAAAGCCTTTTGGAATAATTTAATTAGAAAAGGAATTACGATATTGGCTGTAGAATTTAATCACAAGTGCTGAAAAATAAGAAGCTAACACATTTAATAAGTACTGCAACAAACACAGTGCTTTTTGGTTCATTTTGAAAAAAAAGTTTCTTCAAACAAGATTGTGTATGGAACAGCATTCATTACTTTTGTAGTTTTTTAGAACCGAAGATAGCATAATTTAATAGTGAAACGATGTTTTGCAAACTAATAGTATATTTTTCAAACGCAATAGAATTTAATCAACCAACTGTTATATACAACTATTATTTGTTTGATATGTGGCGTAAACAGAGAAATTGTTAAAATACATGAACTAACCTTAAAAGCTTCACTAACAAGATCCTGGCATTGTAAGTAAGCTTCGAAATCGGCACAGACTTTAAAGCGGTCATGGTTAAGAAGATTGTCCACGAAGCCAGCAAATTGATGAGGGTCATTCGGGCAGAAGTAACCCGACGCTATTTGATCTAAAGCTGTTCGCAATTCCGGAACTTTCATGTAGAAGTCACGTGGATTATAACCAACCCTGCAAATAATAAAAAAACATCTAAATTAACAAAAAAAATTATGGCAACTCTGATTGAAAAGCTATCATCGATACAGATATTACTTTCTGATAAGTATTAGACTTTTTACCACCGAGGAGTTGAATTGAGAATTTTAATTTAAAAACAAATCACCTGTTTAACTCTTCAACCTCAGTAACTTTCATTCCAAAAATGAAGATATTTTTTCCTCCCATTTCCTCTGCCATTTCTACATTTGCTCCATCCATTGTACCAATCGTTAATGCTCCATTAAGCTAAAAATAGTTTGTACATTATATCAAAATTGCAAAGCCAAGCAGTTCAGAAAGAAAAGTTTTTGTGAATTGAATAAAATTGTTATAAAATAGATTGTCCAGTTTAAATATCTCGGGACCGCATTATGAATAACAGATAAACTATAAATAACAGGTGCAGCAAATATACTTGATATATCAAATCGCTCTAAAGTTAGTTTTAAAAAGCGTGGGCGTAATGATGAATTGTTGACTTTACTTCTGCTGAACGTGAAGTTGAGAATGATTTTAATAGACCCGCCATTAGTTATCACGCTACTACAAAAATTCTACGAAATAATATTGTAAGTTTTATCAGGATTATGTCTAACAAAACAAAGCTTTCCAAAGACCAAAAGGATCTGCTGAATTATAATGAAATGCCTCCTTATCTTGTCACCATCCCAGTCACCCGCTATGCTAAGTGTGACAATTACATGATACTGTGCACCAACAGCTTCACTGGTTTTGAAAAAAATGACTTATAGTGGTATTCTAAAAATAAATTTGACAAGATATTCATAGTGAAGCATACCATAAAAATGCTTCAAACTAACGAAGTGATTCTTGTAAAAGTTTTTTAAATATTATTAGGGAAAACAAAATTATACTTTTGTCGTTTTTTTATTATTATTTTAAAGACTAATTCATTTTATTTTAATAATACTAAATTCTAATATTAAATTTGTATTAATACAAAGGAGTTTAAAAGATGCTTTAAGGGCCAAAACTATTTCACGAATCATTATTCTAATTTAATAAAATTATTTCTTTGGATCACAGTTATTTTTACGTAAAAGCGAAAGTTAATGGGCACTTAATTTAACCGACTTATAGTTCATATTATTTTTTTCAGAAATCTTAATAAAGCGTAGTAAAATTTTGTTTAAATATATCAACTTCTTGTCAGCCATTTTGGAAAGGACGTCATTTTGTCAGAACTTAAAAAGGTGTGATAGAACATTTTTAAAATACTGAAAAGATTTTTAAGAATGCTATAGTAAGCTATAACACTGTCAAAAAGTGGCATCAAGAATTAAACATGAAGAAGATAGCCATTGAATGACCTCTAAAACAAATAAAAAAGTGAAAAGCTATGATCGGCGGGTAATCCCGGAAAAAGTATTAGGGGGTAAAACTGTTCAAATATTGTAGAATCACTATTGATAATATTGCTGAACGCTTAGAACAAACCATGAAAGTATTGTAAAGGTTGCGAGGGAACTAGGATTTGCAAAGATTTGTGCCACCTGCCTACCCAGATAACTTACAGACGCCAACAAGCAATCCCGTTATAAAGTTTATCAAAAACTGCTTATACGTCACAGAGATGGGGAAACTTCTATCATCTCCTCGAACACTTAAAAAAATGCGATTAAGGGACAGCGGTTCACTAAAAATAAATCAATCATGCAAGGCCGACATACTTGCCCTTATTTATCCATGGTCAGTTAGCAATGAGAAAAACAAAGATTAAATTGAAAAGAAAAATTAAAATCCACAATTTCGAACTTCATTTAAATGTGTGTTTCGCTTTTATCAAATAAATATAACTAGAAATCTTGGCTCATCAACTTTTCATTGTTCCTCACAGATTAGTAAATAAATTATGGACTTGATTTTAAATTTTAAACTACATGAATTTGAGTTATTCAGACATTTCCTGCAATATTTATGCCAGAAAATTTAGGAGCAATGTATTTTTGTCTCCATTCTTACGTTTAGTTAGTAAACCCTATAGCAGACCTGGGCAAACTACGGCCAGCGGGTCACATTTGGCCTTTTGTACGTTTCTGTCCGGCCCGCGTGCCGCCAATCATAAACAACATAAATTAAACAAACATCTGCCTTTTTAAAATTTTTATTAGGAATTTGAAAGTTTATTTTGAAAAACGTTACGTTACTTTTGTATAAGCATATGCGCGTACGTGAGTGAAGGTTAATTAGCAAGGTCGCCCTCAAGATGTCTGCTAACACTAAAAAAAAGAAAAGTTGACAACGAATGCCGTGTTTTCAACAAGACATGGACTGCCAAGTACTTTTTCGCAGAAGTTCATAAAAGTAATGCAGTGTGCTTAATCTGTGGTACACACTCGCTGTGTTCAAAGATTATAATTTGAATCGCCACTACACAACCAACCATGAAGGTAAATACAAAAATCTGTCTGATGAAGAGCGTGCAAGGGAGTCTGATGCACTGCTTGCAAAACTACAAACCCAACAAGAATTTTTTGCCAAACTTCACACCTCCAGAGATACAACCGTCAGGATAAGTTATGTCATTTCTCACAAAATTGCCAGAAAAAGTAAGGCGTTTTCTGACGGAGAGTTTGTTCAGGAGTGTTTATTGGACTCTGCTGCGCTGATATGACCGGAGAAAAAGGGCGCATTTGAGAGCGTTTCACCCTCCCGACGCACTGTAACGAGGCGGATTGAGGACATCGCGGGAAACTTAGAGCTTCACCTGAAGAACAGAGCGGCCGACTTTGACCGTTTTTCTCTGGTTTTGCACGAGAGATGCGATGTACGTGACACCGCTCAGCTGCTCATCTTCTTACGGGGGAAAACTGCAGACTTTCAAATCACGGAAGAATTGGCAGCCATGCACCCGATGAAAAGGGACAACCATTATCAATGAGTTTTTCAGACAGGTAAATGCATGTTTGGACATGTTAGGACTGAAATGGGATAAGCTTGCAGGTGTGACAACAGATGTTGTCCAATCTGACGGGAAAAAATGTTGGACTTTTAAAGAGATTGCAGGATAAAGTGACAGAAATTTACCCTGCGCAGAAATCGACATTTTTACATTGTATGTACGTATTATACAGCAGGAAGTGTTGTGTTGTTAAAAATGAAACCTGTTGTTGGTACTGTAACTAAAACAGTTAACTTCATCAGAGCAAGAGCATTAAATCACAGAATTTTTGTTGCATTTTTGGAGGAAAATGAGATTAAACGTAGTGACATAAGCTATCACTGCACTGTTAGGTGGCTCAGCCTTGGCAAGGTACTGAAAAGTGTCTGAAACCTGAGAGACCAGACTCGGAATTTCTGTGTTAAGAAAGATCATGACCTCCCAGAACTTTCAAATAAAAACTAAGTGGCAGACCTCGGATTCGCTGTGGATGTGACTGCACTAATGGACGAACTAAATGTCAAACTGCAGTGCAAGGGCTTTTTTGTGCATGAGATGTACAGTGCAGTAAAGGCTTTCATGAAAAAATTACAGCTTCTCTCAAGCCAAGTGAAGGACAACATTCTGACCCACTTGCCAACACTAAAGGAAGCCAAAAGATCAAGTGATCACCTCCAAAAGTACTCAACCACGTTGGAAGCACTGCATGCAGAGTTTTCAAAGAGATTTCAAGATTTCAAAGCTCTTAAGAATGAAATGCACATGGTTTCTTCTCCCTTCAACTGCAGTGTGGATGTTGCACCAAGTGAAGTTCAGATGAAACTCATTGACTTGCAGTCTGACAAACTTCTGGCAGAGTACTTCAGGTCAGTCTCGTTGCTAGACTTTTACTCCTCTTTCAAAGAGGAGAACTTTCCACACTTGAGGAGGCATGTTCAGAGGATACTAGTCCTCTTTGGATCTACCTATCATTGTAAACAGACATTCTCAGTGAAGAAGTTCAATAAATCCAAACACAGATCCTCTATGACTGATGGCCACCTCTCAGCTGTCCTTTGCATAGCCACTTCAGACATTCAGCCAGATTTCAATGCTCTTGTTCAAACCCAGATCAGACTGGATTATTCTCAGTGAAGAGGTAACATGACGTAAGAAACATTACAAGTTATTGTTTATTGTATTGCTGTATTTCTATAAATTTGTTAAGTTGTTTTTCATTATTTGTAGAGATTTTACATACAAGTTAAAAATAAATTGTACTGATTTAATGTTTTCTTATTTGAGCTATACACCACAATTTCACAAAACCTAATATAAATATTTACAGAGTGCTTTATTCTTCTGATTATCAGTACCAGCTATTCAAATATTTAATTTAGAGCAGTGGTTCTTAACCTTTTGTTAGTCACGGACCCCTAAAACATTCTAATGAAAGCTTTGGACCCCTTTAGAAGAAACACATCGCAATTGTCAAAATTAGCTTTTATTCAACTTAGTAGTATAGTCCAGAAATTTGCAGACCAAACAGAAGCAAATTAATAATTCAACGAATAATAATGAATAATAAATCAATTACCATGTCAATTAAGTTATACAACAATTACAAACCATAAAGAATCAAAAAATGCAGTGCAGTAACCAATAAGTAGAACGCACTCAGGCGGTTTGCTTTGAGATGAACCATAAAGAAAAGCACTAGTAAACTAAGTTTAACGCAAATAACTTTTTAAATCAATGCGAAGGTTGCTCCTGCTTATCTTCAACAAGAACACGAAATTGTGGGACGGTTTTTGCCAGGGCCACACGCATGTTATCCTTAGCATCCAACCGATTTCGCTGTTTCGTTTTGATAGCAAGAAGAGCAGAAAACCCTGCCTCACAGAGGTAGGTAGTAGCAAAAGGAATAAGAGCAACCATGGCTCTCTTCACCAGGCGAGGATACGCTTGTGCCAAGGAACACCAGAATTCTGCAAGGTTCTTTGAATTGAATTCGCTCCTTAGCATTTGCATTGTCCTCAACTCAATGAGGTCATCTTTGGCAAGATCGTCATCACCAATAGAATTTAGATCTGCAAGAAATGGGTTGCGAATCCACAATTCAAAATTCGGATCATGTGAGCAATAACTTTCAAAAGATTGCTGCAATCTGTCTAAATTTTCGCACATATTTCCACGTAGAGAGGAAAGCAGGCCTTCAGTATTATCGATTCGGCTTTGAGAGATCACTTCCTCCAGCATTGGGAAGTTGGCAAAGTTGTCTGTCTCAAGTCTTCTTTTCCACAAAGGAAGCTTTGCTTGAAAAGCCTGCAGTCTTTCTGTAACGTCCATAATCGTTACATCTGGTCCTTGAAATGACAGATTTACTTCATTCAAGTGACCGAAAATATCTGCCAAGTAAGCTAAGCCATAAATAAACTCCTTTCTGTCAAATTGCACTGATAGAGGATTTTGTTTTTCTCGTAAGAAGAATGAAACTTCCTTTCTCAGTTCCATCAAACGCTTCAAAACTTGACCTCTCAAAAGCCAGCGAACTTCAGTGTGGTACAAAAGTACTTCATGTTGTGCACCCATTTCTTGGCAAAGTCTTTTGAATATACGATTGTTTAAAGCTCGAGCTCTGACAAAGTTGACGATCTTTACAGAAACAGACAAAATTTCTTTTAAAGCTGGTGATAGAGTTTTTGATGCCAATGCATGTCGATGTAGAAAGCAATGAGTCACAATGATGTGAGGAGCTTCTTTCTTTACCAACGAAGCAAATCCTGAGGTTTTCCCAAGCATTGCGGGCGCTCCGTCGGTACACAAACTACCAATATTTCTCTTCCAATTGAAATCTTGTTTGGCAAAGAAATTGTTCACCATCTCTAATACGTCTGCAGCCTTTGTAGTTTCTGAGAGAGGCTCGCAAAATAGGAATTCTTCTTTAATTGTATCAGCGTGCATATAACGAACATATACAAGAAGCTGGGCACACTGAGAGACATCTGTGCTTTCATCCAGTTGCATGCTAAATGGAAATGGTGATGCTTTAAGTTCCTCCATTACTTGTTTCAGAATATTATTAGAAATGTCAATAATTCTGGAGCTGATGGTATCGTTTGACAAGGAAACGGCTTCAAGTTTCTTTCTTTGTTCTGTGCCACATACCAGCTCAGTCATTTCCAGAGCACACGGTTTTATCAATGTCTCTCCGATAGTGTGAGCTTTCTTTTCCTTGGCAATGCGGTAAGCGACCTTATAAGATGCTTCAAGGCAAGGTTTCTGCGTCTTGATGAATCCGAACTTCGGCAAAGTCCCCGATTTCTCAAATCGAGCCTTCTTAGAACGAAAAGAATCAACACTATCCAGTGCGTTTTTAGGATGAATAGATATGAGGTGCTCTTTCAGTTTCGCTGGCTTCAAACTTGCATTGGCAAGGACTTTACCACATAGAAAACATTGCGGCCTTTGGCTGCCATCACTATCAGTAACAAAGGTAAAACCAAAAGCTACATAATTTTCACTGTACTTTCTCTTCTTCGACATTTTTTTAAATTGGTAAAATTTTTAATTTATTTATCCTTCCAGGTTATAAACCTTTGTAGTAGAAAACACATAAGCAAATTGACAGCTTTCTATAATACTCACTGCAGCATACACGTGCACGGTTTTTTGTTCAATCTATTTATTCTATTACGACATAGACGTTGTGTATGATTACATAGGCCTATTTATCACAAATGCGATGTTGCTTTTTTAGGTTCTGATCGGTATATTCTTATTTGGATTTGCGGACCCCTTAAAGCACCATCATGGACCCCTTAGGGGTTCATGGACCCCAGGTTAAGAACCCCTGATTTAGAGCGTTCTACAATGGGAGAAAGTTGGTGTCTCTCTGGTTTCTCATGTGGCCCCTGGTAAAAATTAACTGCCTACCCCTGCCCTATAGAATAGTATACGATTAAGAGTAACAATATTTCAAATTCTATTTAGCAAAAAACAAAACTCAATAAATATAAGACCACTACTTTTTATTTAATTTATTTATTTTATCTCTAAATCTATCCTCCTGGTTAACAGAAAAGCGAAACGCGCTATTCAAGCAAGCAATTACCTCAACCTGCTTTTGAAGTTGCCCAGATATTGCTGTCCGGTTGAAATTTTTTATTGATTATACAATGTCGGCAGCGTGGTCGAGTGGTTAAAGCGCCCTGATTGTGATCAATATGGTCTCAGTTCAAACCTTACTCGCGCCATTCTGTTGTGTCCTTCGGAAAGACACTTTAGGGTATTTTTCCCTGCTTAGTGGTCTTAAGCAGTTTTAAATTTAAGTCATACCTCTAGAAAACCAAGACCAAAATAAAAAATTTCAACCCGACAGCAATATCTTGGATTCTATCAAAGCAGGGCAAGGTAATAATTGCTTGTCCTATGTATTACGGCCTCCGTTGCTTTTCTGCAAATCACAATAAAAAAAATTAATAAAAATTGATAATATATGACCGAAATTTAGAATTGCTTGCCAAGACCGCCCAGCAGAGGAAAGCGCCGTAAAGTATCTTTCCCAAAGACACAACAGAATGACGCGAGTAGGTTTTGAACCTGGAGTGTGTCCAACATGTTCATCTCAGTTTAGATGATTTGATTTCCAAGTAAGTACAATACCTCAAAAAGGATTTGGAACAATTAAAAACTAGATGGTTGGGGTAAAATAGAAATTTTAATTGAAATCACTTGAAACTTTATCTCAGCTAAAAATATAAAAAGTGGTAAAAAATTGTGACATGTGACACCTTAACCTTAAGCTGCTGTCTTTCGCGACCTTGAGGATAAAGCGGGCGGGAAAAGAATAAAAAAAAAACTTAACAATTACTTGCAGACGCTTACCATAAACTTCATATTGCCAGTTCCTGATGCTTCAGTTCCAGCAGTAGAAATTTGCTCAGACAAGTCAGCAGCTGGAATAACTTTCTCAGCAAGGGATACTCTGGGCAAAAGATTTAGGTATGAACGGAGCAATTAAAAAAAAAGTTTTAAAAAACAAACCTGTAATTTTCTAAAAACACAACTTTTAGCTTTTCTCCAACAATAGGATCATTGTTGACAACAGTTCCAATGCAATTTATCAGATGTATGATTTGCTTAGCTGTATGATAACCAGGTGCTGCCTGAATAAAATAAATTAAAAAACAGTAAAAAATTTAAAGTTAAATGAAAACATGCAAACCAAATCGAGATGTATTAGAAACACCAAAACACACCATATAATTTAAGTAACTAGATCACTAGATATAACCTAGAACACTCCATAAAGTTTAATTGGCAGCTCTATATATCTTTTCAAGATTTATTTGTATGTACTTTGATTTGCAAAACAACATATGAATTATTTGCTTTTTGTATTAATTTTTATGGCATTAATTTAAAAAATTTTTATTTTAATAATATTGTGTTTTAGTTTTTAATTACCATTGTGCCATATAACTTTAATTGCTTTTTGACTTATTTAAGTTATGGTGTAAAAAAGTATAGAAAAAGTTGTACAAAGTTATATTTCCAAAAAAACTTTTTTCGCTAAAATTAGTCACATTGGTGTGATGCAGTCATATCTTGGATTTAAATTTTGACGGACTTTTGCTGTTTCAATGATTACAAAAAAGAGACAATCTATACCATTTATCTGGGGCAAGTGTAGTAATATATAAAGATTTATTTTATACAAGTAACTATGCGGGCCTCCAGCGATGGATTTTAAGAAGCCCAGATTGCATAAAAAAAAGCTAGATTACTTTAAAAGAACTAAGATGTTATATTTTTCCCCAAAAAAATGTTAAATTTGAAACGAGTTTGTTTATTATTGCAAATTGCAATATTTTAGATAAACATTAAGACACATAGGCAATATTATATAAAAATATTACACGCAAAGAAGGCAGAAAGTCGAGAAAAAATTAGAGAAACTTTACAAAAAACGCTCTTCAATTCTTATGTTCAGAGCGCGTTGCCATTTTTTGTCCCACATATCAAGAGTGCTTTTTTGTTAACAATCTTATTACTTACAAAACTATTAAATATTTATTTAATTTTTTTAAATATTGATACTACGCAAAATGGGACCTTTTTTCGTATCATTTTATATCGTATAAATGCGCGGAGTGGAAGAGGTTAATAATAAACAATTATTTATTTCTCAAAAAAAAAAAAAACAAGATTTAAAGGGCTTTTTAAAAATAAAACCTAGAAACACAGATGGGACAAGAAAAACCCAGGATTGGGAGCCCTAGTAACTATATTTACGAGTCGGTTCGCAAAGTTTATAGGGGTAGAAATGAAATGCAATAATATTCATTATGAGATTTAGCTACATCAATCAGTCACCTATAAATCATTTCATTTAATATCTTTAGGTCTTTTAAAATGGCTGAGCAGTGTATGTGTGCTTAAAGTTTTCTTGGAGTTCAATTTCAGAAGTGAGATGATAATGGAGGGAAACTTGTCGTGGTTTTGCAGTAAAATGTTGCTCAGCTACAAGTACTGCTTGTAGGCTAGTAATCATGCCGTGATGGTGCAAATATATCTCATGTTTATTTGCTACTTATTCTTAGTTTTACTATGTTAAGTTTTAAAATTCGTGGTTTAGTTGCAGATGGTTTTAGTTCTTCACCTTACAATATTCTTATACTTTAGAGCTAAAAAATTCTAACATTTTTTTAAACAACAAATAGCTTTTGAAAAAAGCTTCATCAGTTCAATAAATGTTTGTTTTCAAGCAAAATCATGAAGATTCACAAAAAATTATTTTTTTAAAGTAGAATTTCCTAAAGAAGCGGAACAATTATACTAAAAATTTTTTTATAATTTTTTAAAACAGCAATTTAAAGATTTAAAACTGCAATCCAATCTCGCTTAAATTAGTAAAATTTAATGATACTTGATGAATACCAACTTTGATCTCGATTTATTTAAGCCGAATTGAAACATATTGTATCAGCTTTCAACGAAAAATAATAAGAAAACTCAATAGTACCTTTCCTCCAATCATTACTGTTCTTGGAACAAAATGCTTGTTTGGATTCGCTTTGATACGATTGTACATAACAACAATGTGCAAAGCGTTCATAAGTTGCCGCTTGTACTCGTGGATGCGTTTTACCTAAAATATTTAAATTTATTTTGTATAAATTAGATCAGTAAACTACAGATGTAAAAAAAAGTACCTGCACATCAAACATTGATGATGGATTCACATTTATTCCCCATTGCTTTTTGATAAATTGAGCAAGCTTCATTTTATTCTCCTGCAATTTTTTCGGATTATAATTTATAATTGAATAAAGTACGAAATATTTATGTACATAATCTTTTATTTGCAAATAATCTTCAACTAATTTGATCCAAAAAAACCCTCACAAACGAGGCTTTGCGACACATAAATTAAACAAAAAGTTTCCATTACCAGTGAGTCATGTGATTTTTATAAGTAGTGGCATGACCCTCTGATAAATCTCAGTAAACTTTTTATGTGACATTCACCTTTTGATACAAGAATGGTTTTATAGAAGTGAAACTTTCTTCATTATTCATAACCTAAAAGATTTTTTTAATTGCGTCTTTGGAGTCTATTTAAGGTGTCGCAAAAAAGGTAGGAAAAGGTATTTAAAACTATATATATCAGAAAAATATTTATTGTCACAGTAGCTTAAATCAACTGCAAGTGCAATAATTTGTTTTGCTCGCATTTCATCTCGCGAGCAGAAAGATTTGAGTAAATGAAAGCCAACCTTAGTGATTTTCTTTGCACCCTTGAAAAAGGCATTTTATAACAAATGTGTAAATGGAATCATGCTGCTTACTAGGAATGGTGGCTCCACTCAAAACAGAAAATAGGAACCAGAGCAATATAAATATAAAAGTCAATTACATCAAGCAATACAAAAAAAACAATTAGTCTCAATAATTGAAGAGTTGCACCTCTGTGAGTTATGCTTTAATGCTTGAGTGCAAAACTGAACACAGAGCCACAAAAGAACTTCTGTGACAGCGCTTTTTGAAACATCTATCTCTTTGTAGCAAGATATTAAGCAGAATCCCCATACCCATTTGACTAGACGAACCCAGACATATTTAAAAAACTGCATTTATGAAATCCCAAACGAGGAGACCCAGAAAACTGAAAGCAAACATTCAAAGAGAAACTCAGAGCATCCCATATAAAATATTTCAAAATGTGACAAACAATGTGGTGATTACAATACAGACAGTCTTTTATTGATCAAAGAGTTTGAAAATAGAACCTAAAAACTATAAAATGTAAAACCCAAACTGAAAAGCAAAACTTATATGCTTCGATTTAATAATCATACAAAGAATTGTACAACAAATTGATCCGTGTGTTTGTTCCATCAAAATACTTATTGTACATGTCTTTAAAACTATGTGTATACCAACCAATAAACTTGAAAACCGAGAAAAACATCTGCTATAAAAATTTGAATTTTTAAAGATTTTCTAATTAAAATACAATGATTATTACACAAAAAGAATAAAAATAAACTCGTTTTCACAAAAAGCGGAGCAGCTGCCTATGCAAATTTTAAAATTTTAAAAAGATGACTTTGTGGTGGGAATAGAATGTTTAAAGCAGTGTAAACGAGTGGTTAAGAGCCCCGTGATAGTGATGAACATAATTGTGGTTCAAAATCTACTTACACTATTTCGTTGTGTCCTTGAGAAAGACACTTTATGACACTTTACCCTGCTTGGCAGTTTTGACAAGCAGTTCTAAATTTCAGTCATATCTCTATAAAACTAAAATAAAAAATTTCAACCAAACAGCAATACCTTGGCATCTCTGGAAGCAGGTGGTGGTGGGCTTACCCGATTCATTCCTAGGGATGAGAGCAGGCATGGATTAGCCCTGCAGAGTCCAAGTAATCAAGCAACCCCCCAGAGACGAGACCAAAGGTCTGAAATAGTGAGGGAGTGGTTGAAGACAGCCAAACACAGATAGTCAAGTGCAGGGCAGTCTAGCACGAGATAAAATATTGCCTGAAATTCAGAACCACACTTGCTGCATGAAGAAGTCTCAGCTTGACCAATCCTGTGGAGGTAGGTAGCAAGAAGAGTGCTATTCTTGTTGCAATGTAAACGAGAGGGCACAGCGAGCAGAGCAAGGGAGGGTAAGCTCCTCAGAAAATAATATCAGAAAAACTCCTCAGAAATTGGGTGTTGGAAGAAGCTAAATTGAATGCCATGCCTCCAACTGGTGTAAAGGAATAGGCGTTGGGAGGAAATAAGAGATGAAAGAGAGAGTGGTACGATGGAAGGGTCATGAGTGGCACCAACTTTAGCAAGGGTGTCCGATAAGTCATTGCCTGAAAGAGAAGAATGACCAGGTATCCATTGAAGATGGAATCAACCCTGAAGATGGAGTCAGATAAAAATGGGGGCAACCCCCTGAAAGCAGGTTGAGGTAATTGTTTAACAGTTGCTTTAAGTATAGCCTTTTGACATTTTCCTACCAGCCAGGAGGATAAATATAGAGATGGAAAAAAAATCTATGGTAAATCAAATGTTTATTAACCTATACAAGATTTTATTTCATCACTTTCTTTGAAAAAAATCTACACATAAAAAGTTATTTATTAAATAGTATGGTTGGCCACATGAGCTAAGCATTTTTATTTTAACTTCTTTTAAAATATCATGAAAAGCATAGTTTTATTTCCGATCTTATTTTTTGACAGAATTCTTATTGCTAAATGTATGTAGCAAATATTTTTTGATACAATGATTGTGAAGCTATTGTATGTAATTAAGTTATAGCTATGAATTTATACACCAACTATTGCATACTTGCTTCACTTGGCTGACTTGGCGAACAAAATTTGGGTTGTTAATCATGGTCTTGAGTTGAGCAAGTTGAGAAAGATCTGTAGGCCACTTTTCACCAATATTCTGAAATTAATTTGTGAAGATTAAAGCTTGAATAAACTATCCAAAAAATAATAATAATAATAATATCATTAAATATTATAATACCATTTAGTATTAATAATAATAATACAGTTAATGACACAAAATCTTGCTAAAGTGCATTTAAATGTATAGAAAAAATTAGTATGTTAATATTGACTTAGACTGCCAAAATAAAAACTAAACATTGATATTTATGCCCTGCCAAACAATGAACAACTACTGAAAAAAGTTTTGCCTTTATTCAATGCCAAAAAACATGCTTTTGGGAAAATATTTAAATTTTTTTACAATAAAATAAACCACCTGAAAAACATTGAAAAATTTTTTTTTCACCTTTCTTAAAATGCTTCAGCTTGATAAGATTATCTTTTTTTTTAATTTATAAGTAATAATATTAGCTGTGGTGTCACTTTAGCATGCTCGTATTTTAATGACAATAATAAAAGATTTTCAATTTTTATGTATTGAATAGTAATATAAATTTTTCAGTGCATGTTTAAGCGCTTGTAACGTGACATTTCTGCACTATATTCAGAGATACCATCTGAACTGACCAAAAAATAAGCATGACTAACCAAATGAAAAAATCCTAAAAAATTCGATTGTTTTGTCCTCAAAAAAAAATCTTCACTTTGAATCTGTCTCGGATTTCTTGATTTTTGTCCCTAAAAAGTAGTGATTCAATTTTTGCATAATTACAGTCGTTGGCAACTCACTTCTTTTTGGTTTTTTTGGGTTCAGAGTTTGAGAGCACTGAATTAAAAAACTAAAAAAGGCTTTCACTAGATCTTTAACCAAAAAACGACTTCTTTTCTTTGGACATAAAGTGAAAATTTTGTAATAAGCGTTTTTCCTAGAAATTCTATGGAAAACTAATTAGTAAAAAAGAAGCACAAATAAGCACTTAATTATAAAATAAAAACGTTTCTTAGAAATAAGCACAAAACGGTAACTATATAAAATTTTATTTTTTATGACATCATAAATTTAAACAGGTGCTTAAACAAGTGCAATATATAGCTGACTTTTAACTTCTTATAACATATAACATAGTTGTTAATTAAGTATAAGCAAAACTCACATCAGCAATTAGATCTGCAAGCCCAGGGTTACACAACAACAACCAACGTCGTGGTGTAATACCATTAGTTTTATTTTGAAACTTTTCTGTTTCACCCATTTTTTCAGCAAGCTCAACAAAATCATGAAATCTAAAATAAATATAATAAAATAGTAATACAACAAAAAATCTGTTTAGACGCAAATATATTATTAATTTGTAGTAATACTCTATTTTCAATTAGGATTGGATGTGTATTACAAATTTATCAGTATTAGCCAAAACTGCCAGCCTCTTTGCCAATAACATAAGTATCTGAATTTTTGGCAATATTTTAGCTTGATTTGTCCATTAAATAGCCTTATATTATTCAGGATTTGTTTGTGAATTCAATACAAGGTAATATTATTCCAAAAGTGACAAACTTGAGTCTTAAGCTTTGGCTAAATTATTGCAAATATTTTTTTAAGTCTCACAAAGAAGAATTACTTTCAAACATAATTAAACTGTAGTTTTTAAACAGTGTGCTGTAATGATAATTTGATGTGCAGGAGAATAAATCCCATCAAAAAAGCATATAACGAACATACCATAAAAAGAATTTTTTAGCTTACATATTGAAGTGAAAATTTTTTGCATGCAGTAAATCTTTGTAGACAACTCAAAAATTATTTTTTGTTGTTTTTTGGTTTTGGTTGTTGATAATATAGCTCAGTGCATTAACACTCTAATTTGCAAGCAGAAGACACTAGTTATATGCCCAATTTAACTGAATGACTTGCATATTGTTCTTGAAAAAAATCATTTCACAATAGATTCTTACATTAAGTCATGCTGCTTATCACCAATGGTGACTTTGTTTAAAAAAACACAGAGCAGCATTTAGGGCAATATAAACATATGCATAAGTGAATTACATCTGTTTATATGAAAAATGTTGTTTTTTGGGACTGCCCTAAATAAATATTATTTTTTTAATATATAATGCAGCAGTTCCCAAACTTTTTTTTTTCACGGCACCCTTTGAAGACTTAACAATACTTGCAGCGCCTTAATGAAAAAAAGATATTCAGTTCCATTACTTCTTTGAACAACCTTTTTTTCTCCGAAAATCAGGGTGTTCTCTAAAAAAAAAAAAAAAAGGTCTTCACTTCGATTTTATATCCGATTTCCTTATTTTTCTTTGAAAATCAGGATGTTCTCTAAAAAAAAAAAAAGGTCCTCAATCGGAATTGTTCTCTGATGGGAAGTTGCTGCTAACAACATTCACACTGCAATTATTGTGAGAAAAGCAGTAAGCACAACAACTTTCACATACTTTTGCGGCGCACAGTTTGGGAACCGCTGATATAATGTACTACACAATCTTTATGAGTAACAAATGCTATTTATACAACTTAATAAATTACACAAAATTGTGCCATCAAAACCTCCACACAATCAACCACATTAAGCTACATCTACTATAATTTTTCTAATATTTTTTACTTTAACTGTGCAAAATGACTCGTTGTTACAAAAAGAAGTTATTTTTGAAAGCTTACTTGTAGATATCTTTATCGGGAATTTGAGTTTTCATTTGCATTGTTTTCTAGTGGATACCAATTTGGTACAAACAATACAAAAAATAGAATAGTTTTTAAAAACTAGTTTATTTTCTACCATCGTTTTTAATTGCATTTATACAAATCTTGAGATTGCATGCCACTGTCTATTTTAATAATGTTTTTTAAAGTATTTTAGAGCATTTAAATGTCATTTAGTTGATGATATTGAATTCATTTTTGAGTATCATTATAAAATGAATAAAATTTATGGATATCTTTATCGGGAATTTGAGTTTTCATTTGCATTGTTTTCTAGTGGATACCAATTTGGTACAAACAATACAAAAAATAGAATAGTTTTTAAAAACTAGTTTATTTTCTACCATCGTTTTTAATTGCATTTATACAAATCTTGAGATTGCATGCCACTGTCTATTTTAATAATGTTTTTTAAAGTATTTTAGAGCATTTAAATGTCATTTAGTTGATGATATTGAATTCATTTTTGAGTATCATTATAAAATGAATAAAATTTATGGGAGATACTGCAGTTGCATTGCATAATTTTCCTTAAATTGTTAAATTAAAAGTTAAAGAAAGCTATTGCATTTAATGAGGACTTAAAAGCATACTGAGTTTAAAATATTATAAAAACGTTTATTATTGTTACATATAAAATTCCATGAAACTATAATTGTACAAAAAATATCTCAATTTTAGGATTACTTAGGATAGATGAATACTAAAAAAATTAATGCATTTTGAATTAAACTGCAAACATCAACTTAAACAAAAAGTTAAAAATCACAAATAAACAACTTGAACAAAACACAAACCTTTGTGAATTAAAATGCATACTATAAAATTGCAATAAAAAGCAGCCATATTGGATTTAGCATCTTTTCAATTTACATTTAATTTATTCACAATATTTCTGTTCTTTGAGTGTTGTTTAATAATGTAAATAAATTAGATATATGTAAATTAAAAAGATGCTAAAATCATAAGCTACTTTTTATTGCAATTTATGAAACAAAAAAATAGCAACCTCTCTCCAGAAACTATATTTTAAAAATGTATACCAAATAAGTTGGCAGCATTCAAATTAACAATTATTAGTTTGTTACACAAAGTTTGAAAAACAAATTGTGATTAAAAAACACAGTTCAAAAAAGCTTTGCATTTCTAACGTAATTGATTAAAGCATGTTCAAACTAAGATGAAAACTAATGTCTTTATTAATAATTGCTGTAAATTACAACACTTACAGCTTTCTAAAAAAAGTCACTAATACTTACTACATTTAATAAAGTCACTTTAAACCTTGCAATATAACTCAAAAGCTTTTACAGTTATTTGTGTGACAAACTCTACCTAGACACTATTCTAAATAGTAGATAATGCAAAAAGCTTACAAAAAGTGAACAGTTAAAAATACAATGTAATACAGGGGTGTCAAACAAATGATTTGCCAGAGAAAACTGATCTGCAGAAGAACTATTAATGATTTTAATCAAAATCAAAACGTTAACTTATGCTACAAAAGTTACTTGTTAAAAATTCATTACTTATAAAAGGAATTTTTATAGTTTTGCCATGAAAGAGCTAAAATTATAAAACATTGTAATCTGAGCTTTGTACCAATTGAAAACACTGTATTTTTGTTTAACGCATACCATGCATATTTAAATAGAAAATCAGCATAATATATCAGCAGGGTAAGAGGATGATTATGATTGACATGGTTACAATTCAAAACCTACTCATACTATTCTGTTGTGTCCTTGGGAAAGACACTTTACAGAACTTTCCCTTGCTTGGCAGGCTTTGCAAGCAATTCTAAATTTTAGTCCTATCTCTATGAAATTAAAAATAAAAATAAAAATTTCAACTGGACAACAATAACTTGGCATCTCTGGAAGTAGAACAGGGTAATTACTTGCCTTATGTATAGCGTCTTTAATGCTTTTCACAAGTTAGAAGGATAAATATTGAGATAAAAAAAATACAAAATATTATTTGTCATAAATTTGTGTTCATTTAGACATGGTTCTATTTTATTTTTTTTATGGCAATTTTTTTGGCTAATTTCATTTCTATACTAATTAGGAGCAAGTATATTTCACTATAATAAATATTGATATTTGTGATGACCTCATGTAGATTATGTCATATTGCAAAAATACAAACTGCAAACTTAAAAAAAATTTTACCCAGCATTTCTGTTTATGCAGGTTTTATTGTAAAATGCATTCTTTTATTTTTTGCCATAAACATATGTGCATTTTCAACAAAATAAAGACAATTAATGTGTAATGCTCAAACTTTAAATTTCTCATATGCTTTTAATATTACTTACAAGTCCCTGGCACATTTAGTTTGCAAGTTTTTTGTTTTCAGATCAGGTTTTGTTCCTATTCTCACCTATGGTTATGAGTGTTGATGATAATAAAAAACCATACAAAAAATTTAGTTTTATTTTGTTTAATTTATAAAGCTGAATCAAAAATCAATACCCATAATGAGTTTACAATGTATTTAATTTGTAAAAAAATATAATATTTAATACTACTTTAAAATCATCATACCTTAAGATATGGCAACTTACATTGCATGTTCAAAAAAATATTTGTCAAGTTTGCAAATACAACAGAAGGGACTTCTTAATATTTGCACAAATTCTGAGATTGAAAAGAAGCAATTTGTTACAAATTTATTTGATCAATAAACAAGCATTACAAACTTGTATCACTTGATGTGGATCAGAACAGTCTTTTTTAGTAGGGTCATACTATTTTTTTGGCTTATCAAAAATTTTTGTGAGCCAAGCAAATAAAACACTCTGGCTCAATTTTATAAGACCTTTCTTAATCTTCACTTCACATAAAAAATTTTTAGAAACATGATTAACCTATTTAGTTTATGTCATATTGGAAAATATTGTATGGGCCATTCAAAACCTATACCTGGGCTAAAAGTGGTTAGATGCTCTTCAATTAAACTAATAAATTCCACAGTGTAATTTTGTCCCTATCTTGTAAACTGACATTTATTCTAGCAAAGGATTTTGTGCATGTTTGAAAGTTGATTGTTCATACCAGTACCAAAATTATGTTTTTGCTAATACACTAACAGAGATTTGTTCAAATGTTTTTGAAAGATAGTTATTGTGTTTACAGATATTGAACTTTTTGCAGTAAAGCAATGAGAGTAGTTAAAAATTGTGACTACAGCAACTTTCATACAATGGCTTTTTTTGGTCAGATTTAGGTCTGCAGTTCAAAACAAGCTTGACACCCCTGATATAATTTTGTAAATTTTGACAAAATAATTAATTATTTGCTTGGTTAAAGGAAAGCTATACTTGAAGTAAAAGAATAAAAAAAGCGTTTTTGAAATTATTGTTAGATATTATTTTAAAAAATAACCCAAGAATAATGAAAAATTAAACCAATTAGAAAGGGGTTTTCTCACTATAACTACCACTGTCAGCTGCAAAACATCACAGGGCAATCTTCATAGTAACTGAAAAAAGAATGAAAATTAGTTTACAAAATCTTTTAAAACTCATTAGTATCACATTGAGTTAAACTTTGTTTGCAGAATTGAACTGTGAAAATTTCTTATCTTTTTTCTGTTTTTCAAAAAAACTACCATATACTAAAATTGTAACTTAACTACCATAACATTTTAATTAAGAATTATGTTTTCTGTCAGTGCAGTGACTGAAGGTTCAATGAATCATGCTTATAATATTGTTGCTTATTATATATAACTATTGCATAACTTAATTTATTTAAGAAAATTTTAAAATATTAAAACTGAGTTAAAGCAAAGCAGCAACACACAACATCTATAGTCGTATAAAAAATATAATGCATTGTAGCAAGGTAAAGCTAAGTCTACTGTACTTCAAATTGGGCAAAAACATTTTTCTTATTATATACCAAACCACAAAAAGTGATTAAAAAGATGGGGCTTGTTTTTAATGCATTGCTATTGGATTGTAAAAATGCGCAGTTTAGTATAAGTGACCTTAAAATTTTACCACAATTGCTACTAATTGAATATTCCCAATACCGTAAAGATAAAAAAATGGTTAAAATGTGCTCATTGTTTTAGAATTAATTTTTAAAATATTAAAAACAAAACTTCTGAATTGTTTGTAAGCATAAAGAACTTTACAAAATAAATTACTCAGATTAACACACACTTGTACAATTTTTTAAAAAATAGTTATTTAATTTAACCCTTTGAGCACGGCTGTCGCAATTTTGCAAAAAGGTTACCCTACAAATATCAATTGATACTGCTTTAGTATCGAAAGCGGGAATACCCGAAGTTAGATATCATTTCATTTGTTAGGAAATCAGCTTTCCAATGAGCTATTGTGTTCTATACGTTGCTATTGAAGTTATTGCTAATATCTGCAGTTGAAGTTACTGATTGGAAATAGCTAAGAATTATTATACTCTTGACCAAGCCTTCGAAATGGTAGCTGCTGATAGCGATTCAGGAAGTGAACCAGAGTATTCTGAGCCTGAATTTAGTGACAGTGATGATGATATGGGACATGTACAGTCACCTTTGCAAAATGTACAGTCAAGTAATATTGGTAACAAGTAACAGTCAAGGGACATTGTCAACAACTTTGTCAGGCGTGGTCATGGTAGGGGAAGGGGGACTCAAGCTAGACAAAGGTCTAGGGGACAAAGAGGTCATGGAAGAAGCAGACAACCTGTTCTTGATCATGTCGCAAGTGGGGATGCAGGCTGGCAGAGAATTGATGGAGAAGAAAACTATGTGCCATGGATAAAAGATTTTACTGCAGTTTCTGGATACACTGGCCCTGATGGATATGAAAACAAGCCCCCTGTTGACTTTATATCATTGTTTTTGACCAATAAATTTTGGAATCTTGCTGTCACTGAAACAAATAGGTACGCTCAGCAATATTTAGATTCTCATGGTCCTAATTCAGCCAATCCCCTGAAAATAAAGTCTCGTTTTCAAAACTGGAAGCCTGTCACAATTGCTGAAATGAAAGCCTTCTTCTCCTTGACATTCTCAATGGGATTGTGTGAAAAGTCAGAAATTGAGGATTACTGGGCCAAATGGTGAATTACTGCCACTCTAGGTTATGGAAAAGTCATGCCAAGGGATAGGTTTGAAGTGATTCTGTCCTTCCTTCATTGGGCAAACAATGATGATCATGTACCTAGGGGACAGGATGGACACGATCGATTATTCTAAATTCGCCCCCTGATTGATCTTCTTGTGCCAAAGTTTGGCCAGTTGTTCTATCCAGGAAAGGAGTTGGCCCTTGATGAGATGACAATAGCATTCAAAGGTAGGAATATAATGAAACATTACAATAAGAACAAACCAGACAAATGGGGGTACAAGGCATATGTACTCTCAGAATCAAATTCAGCATATGTGGTAGACTGCCTTTTGAGCACAGGAAAAGGAAACCCAAAACAGTTGGAAGATGATAATGATGAAGATGAAAACACTCTGATAACTCACAGGATAGTTAGGCGAATGATGAGGCCTTATTTTGGACAAGGTCATGCAGTATATATTGATAGTTATTATTCTGGGGTGCCACTTGCAAATGAACTTGGACAAAATGAAACTGGTGTGTGTGGAACAGTGAATGTAAAACGTCGTGGTATGCCTCGGACTCTGAACAAGAAAAATCTTCCACTCTGCAAAGGTGATGACCCTGTGTTTATGAAAAATGGGAAACTCCTAGCTCTTGCTTGGCATGATGTCAAGGGGGTGAGCATGCTTACAAATATTTATGGAAACAATTGTATTATGAAACAAATTCATTCAAAGGAAAGTGAAAATGGATTTCAGGATGTAAAGAAACCATACTGCGTGGAAAGATACAATCAATTCATGGGAGGTGTGGACAAAATGGATCAAAAAATGAAGACCTATCTATTCCCTCATAGGTCAACCAAGTGGTACCCCAGAATAGTCAGTTGTTTACTGAGCATTGCTACAGTAAATGCTCACATCCTTTACTACCTCAAAAATGATAAACCAGTTCCCCTGAAAAAGTTCATTCAGGAAATATGCATTTCACTGTTAGAGGAGTACAATTGACCTGTTGACTTTAGGCCTGGACGAACCATGATAGGAGACAGGCCTCAAAGACTTACTGAGAGACATTTTCCAACAGCCATTGAAGAAGGGAGGCCAGATTGCATTGTGTGTAGTGATCAGAGTGTGAAGGGTGGTAGAAAACAGACTCAATAGAAGTGTCGCCAATGTGATCTTCCAATGCATGCTGTACCATGTTTTGAACGATTTCACATCCTAAAGGATTACAAATGCTGTCATCTGTTCTTATAGACACTTGTTTGGACATTACTGACAAACAGTTTTGAAGATGGGTAAAATGGGATTTTTTTTCTTACCAATTTCTTGAAATCTGGAATTTGGCATTTTTTACGTTTGTAGATATGAGCCTAAAATGGGCCACAAAAATATAATTCATCATTTCTTTTTGTAGAACTGATTTTATTTGTAATGTATGAAACAATAGCAATAATATATACAATAAAATTAGCCATTTGACTAATATGTGTATGAGAAAGTTGCAATTTTTCACGTGCAGATGGTCATCCTCATTATAAATTCAAGATGGCCACCATTGTGGGGGGTAAGTTTGTCAAATTTTATAACGTTTTTTGATAGTCCTACTTATGTGCTACAAATGTTATATACATTGTTTAGGTATACAATAAAAGGTTAAGCTTACAGAATTGTTTAATAGGTTGTAAAAAATTATTTTCTGTAAAAATTCAGTGCTCAGAGGGTTAATATAGAGTAATTATTATCAATAAAAAAAATGTCCTTTTATAATACAACATTAAATATTGAAATTATGAAAAAACAATAATATTTACATAGAATCTTTGATTATTTGTGAATGTATGGCAGCCACCCCATTCACAGCATGAGATCCAACAATACATAAGTGAGCCATGTTGATCCGCTTTTCCCCATCCTCTTCCACTAAGGACATTCGACGAAGTCGATCATCATCATCAGGAAAATGATGAGCAACATTCTTTTAAACACACGTTTTACTATGAACGTAAATAAATGAATAAAAACAAAACATACAATACCTGTAAATGCTTTAAATTGATGACATAAATTAATTCCAGGTGTCTGGGTAAAATTCTTTCAAGAAGATGAACAGGCCATCGTTCAAGAGCTTCAGGTAGAACTGTATGATTGGTGTAAGCACATGTTTTTCTTACTATGTTCCAAGCTCGATCCCATTCCATGTTTTCAACATCCACAAATATTCTCATTAGCTCGGGAATTGCCAGAGCAGGATGTGTATCATTAAGTTGTATAGCAACCTTTTACAAAAAAAATAATTGTAATTAATAAATATATCATGTATATTATTGCATGAAATCTGCTATTATTTGTGTTTCACTTTCATGACATTGCTTTTTTTAAAGTTTATAAATTCTATAAAAGCATTGCTGCAGCAAAATAACTAGCATTGGGCATCATTTATACATGTTTATGACAAGAAACTTAGAAATATTTTTCCTATTCAGCCAGTGCAGCAGCCTGTGGTTGCAAAAGGATGAACTCTTGACCCCAATTGTGTCTCTGACCAAAGTAAATGCAATTTCAAGCAGAAAAAACATGCAAAGCTGTTAGCATAAAGCAAACTCTTCATCATTTGTCTAGGGCAAATGGGCAAAAGTTAGTGTTTTCAACTCAGGTTTTCTCAAACCCAAAATCTGGGGTGTTTTGGTATTTTTTACAAATCAAAACCCAAGTTTTAATAAACAAAAACTTTTAAGCCAGTCAGAACTTCAACTTCAACCTAAATACCCACAACATACCAAATTGGATTTGTGAACACATCTGCAGTATTAGGTCTACTTTTAAAATTTCAGCAGTTTTGCAAATTTTAAATTAATTCTGTTTTGCAAATTAACACAAAGGAGGTGGCAATATGTCTACAATACAATTTTCAAAGTCAACTGACTTTCAATCATCAGTCTGCTGAAGATTGGAAGTTGGCTCACTTTCAAAATTGTATTGTAGACATATTGCCATCTCCTTTGTGCTATATTTTGTGCAACACAGAACTAATGATAGGCCATTTCATAAGTTTATAGGCATTAAATAACAGAAGTAATTTTAAATAAAAAAAAATTTTTTTTTTTTTGGTGCAAAATTGCTCTTTTCTCAAAATCAGAAAAAATCCAAGTTTTCCCCAAGATACAGGGTCCTCCACCCAAGTGTAGACTAATTTTTAGATAGATTTCTAAATAGATTTAGGTCTGAAAACTCCGTTAATTTTTGTCAAAGATGGCGTAAAAATCAATCAGCACGCTTACCTGGACATGTTGAAGAACAGGGTTTTTCCATGGATAAAGTCATTGCCCGGAAATCAAGCGGTGACACTACAGCAGGATGGGGCAACTGCTCACACAGCCAAAATGGTTCAAGCCTGGTGCAAGGACAACTTTAAGTCCTTTTGGTCAAAGGAACTCTGGCTGCCTTCTTCTCCTGATCTTAATCCAATGGACTTTGGGATATGGTCCATCTTGGAGAGAAAGGCCTGCGCTGTGTCACATTCAAATGTGGAAAAATTGAAAAAGAAATTGAAAGAATCTTGGGTGAAAATAGAAAGCAAAACTATTCATGCCACGTGTGACCAAGTTATCTCTCGCCTCTGCCATATTATCATTGAAAAGGGCAGATATATTGAATAAACTGAATTCAATATTGAAGATTATACATTTACCTTTAATTTTCTTCAAAAAAAATTTCATTGCCCTTTTCGTTTTTAAATTAATGTAATATATAACAGTCTACACTTTGCTGGAGGACCCTGTATTTCTCTCAAGTACTCGAAACATGGGTTTCAAAATTTTGTCCAAAATTGGAAATACTAGCAAAAACTTAGTTTATAGCATACTTGTATATTTTTGTGTAAAAGCTGTGCAGTCAAACATCTATTACTTAAAAATTTATGTGTTTGTTTTTTGCATTCCAAATAAAAAGACAATAATGTTCACTATTGTATAGTTTATTCAATTTAATTGGCACTAGCAGTTTACAACTTTGACAGTAAGTTTTTACTTTACTATTTGAAAAGAATTGTTTTGTTAAGTGAGTACATTTTATTTTATTCTATGACATTTACTAAATTTAATCATTAATCAATAATTTTCTATTAATTTTTATTCTTAAAATTTCACAGACTTAATAGAATTGTTAACTGATGATGATCTTTTGATCGAAATCGATTTTAAATTAAAATAAATAAGTTTTTAATAAATTTTGGACTGATTCTTGTCTCCCTTATTGAAAAATTTTAATTGAGATGCGTTTCACGAGAATTGTCCTAAAATCTTCATCCAATAAGGTTGAACAGATCCACTGGGTTTTTTAACAAATTAGGACAATTTAATAAGACATCATCTAGTTCAGGGCTTCTCAAAACCCAGGTTGCAGCCTAAACATGGGACACCATTTTGATTTGTTTGGGGTGCTAACCACACTAGCTTAAGAAACCTTCAAACTACTAAAGAGTGTACTTTATAAATACAGTTTTTATGCAGGCAGTGGTAGTGCTAGGTACCAGCCAGCACGATACAGTATTATCAAAAGCTTTTAAAGTGAAGGTTTTTTTTTATTTCACTAGGATTTCAAGAAGAAAGTCCTTCTTAACCTTCAATTTAAAGTAAAACCTTTTGTTAGCCTTCACTTAAATTTGTCCAAATAAGCTTTGGTATAAAATTAAGTTTGGGTTGCTGAAAAATATTTAAGCACTGCAAAAATAAAAAAAAACTTTCAGTTAAAAACAATAATTAATATTTCATAAAAGTGACATTAATTTTAAACAAAGAAATGAATACTTTATCAGGAAAAGAATCCAATGAAGTTCGAATTGGATCACGACAACCAAATAAAGATGATTTAAACCTACGAACAATGTCTTGTACAGTAGCACATACAACAAAATATTCTTGCTTCAAACGTAGTTCTTTTCCTTCGAAAAACTGAAATTTAAAATTTATTCATTATTCAATAACAAACATAAAAAATTAAATAGTATGGTAACAAATTAAAAGCAAAATATTGTTTTGGAGCCCTTGATATTAACCATTTATCATATTGATTATTCTTACATTATGTTACTATTATTATTATACTGCTACAGTTTGGAATCTCAAATAAAGCAGGTACAATCATATGCTTTTTGCATTTAAAAAATATATATTAAGAAAAAGGCTTTGCTCAAGCTACATTCAAATTAGAGCTTTACAAATGAAGCAATTTTTTCAATTTGTTTTGCAATTCTAGTAGTCTTTGACAACAAAACATCAAACAGCATTATGAGTAGTTATCAAGATATTGCATCAAGCTTGCAAAAAAGCCAGGTAATAATCAAAATTTTTAGTGGCAATCATTATAAAACAATATGTACTTATACAGGGTGTCCCAAAAGTTACCAAGGGAAATGATTTATTAATAACTTCACTGTTTTTAAAGATAAAGTAACAAAATTAACATACTTTATAAAAGAAATAATGGAGTTTATTTGGTGCAAAAAAATTAACGTAGCTTCAATTACTTATGAAAAATTACATCTTTCAAATGATGTCCATTTTCTTCCCCACACAGCCGTGTTTTTTCCATAAGATTCTCCATAACAGCTTTGGGGGCTGTATTTCCCTAAATTTCTTGTCTAATGTTTTCCTTCAGTTCTTCCAAGGTCTGTGGTTTATCAATAAACACCCTCTCTTTTAGGTAACTCCACAAAAGGAAGTTGGGACTGGTGAGATCTGGTGAGCGCGAAGGTCAATTGACATCGCCAAAGCAGGAGATTATTTTGTTTCCAAAATATTGCCTTAGCAACTACATACTCTCTCTTGCAGTATGCGGAGTAGCACCATCTTGCTGAAACTTTTTGGAACCGGCCATTCAAAACATTTGTGGTTCATGATAAAATTCAATCTATTCTCCATTGGGTAAGAAAGTGAACACCATTTTCTTTGTGGCCAGTTTTCCAAGCATGTTTTGTGCAAATTAGAAACATTATAAGAAATCGTTCAAAATCTCAGTGAAAATCAAAAAAATCTAGAGTTCATTTGTAAAGTAACATTGAAATTTAGGGTCTGCTACTTGAGGTTTCAGGTTAAGGAAAGCAATGGAAACTTGCTAAAAACAATAAAAGTCTTCACCCTGGTCCAAGTGTGCCGTAAAATTTGGATTCTAAATTGTGCCGTGGGCGTGAAAATGTTGCGAGTACTACTTTAGTAAAATAAAGCAATATCAAAAATGATTCAGCGAAAGCGCATTGATGAGTGACATATCTCATATTCGTGACTAGATTGCACTCAACGAAAGCGGCTTTAAAATTTAGTTGCCAAGTTTTTTTATTTATATTAACGCGACATCAGAAAAGCGGTGGTTCCAAAGTTAAGCCTGACTTACTTTGTTGCCAAAATTAACCGAAAATTATGAACAATTTTTTAGATTTCAAATATTCAATCACTTCAATTACTCTTGCTAATGAAAAGAAAATATTGAATGTATTTGTTACAAAGTGGAATGGCTATTGGCTGTTTGTTTCTTGATAGAAAAATTAAATTATTAGGTCTATTCAACCTTCAGATAGTTTAAAAATGATTTTCGGCTTTGACCTATTAACAAAGCCTTTGTCACTTAAATGGGACATTATCTTCTTACCAGGTTAAGATAAACCAGGCTCGTTGGTTTTTTTAACCTCATGTGGCACTCAGTTCAGAAAGCAATATAAATTTTTAAAGGAGATATTGATTGGCAGAACAAAGTATAGAAGCCAAACCATCTGTCGCCAACCCTAAAACTTTATGAACACCTAATGGACAATTAGAAAGTTGGGGGACCATTAATATAAATATTTCTAAAAAAAATAGTCATAATTTAACAATTTTTACGGTATTTCATTAAAACGGAATGCACCCATTAAAAGGAAGCAAATTACGGTGTAATTACTCATAAAAAAAATTTATAGTTTACTCAAGTTTTAATATTGGAAACGTGACGTCATTAATAAAACATTTTAAAACTTTTAATGAACAATATTAAAAATTAAATTTTATAAATTTGAAATACTTAGATAAACTAATAAAGCATTTACATTTTTAAGAGCATTAGAAGAGCACGATTTTCAAATTTTTTTAGTACTGGCACTGCCATGGCTCTTGAAGGGACGTTATAACCTGGCGCTCGGCAACCAGCTCATGCTACGCCATCAGGATATTAAGGCTCGTTTCCATATTCTTTCTTCCTTTTATTGATTTTTTTGCTTCACTTAGCACTCTTGTTTACTTCCGAAATTATACAAGGCCTTAAACATGTATACAATCCAAAATATTGAAAAAAATAATGCTTTAAAGAGTGCCTAATGGAAAATGCTTTAAAGAGTGCCCAATGGAAATCCAGACCAAGTACAGTTTTTTTTATCAAAACACGCCTTTCCAACTTGTTTTATTCAGTTTAAGAAACAATCTGGGGTCCACGATATACAAAAAATAAAATATAAAATTAACGTCAAAGCAAAAACTGTTGTGGTTCAAAACCTTCTAACGTCATTCGGTTGTGTCCTTGGGAAAACACTTAATGGCACTTTCCTCTACTGGGCAGTCTTAGCGAGCAGCTCTAAATTTCAACCAATCTCAACATATTTCAACCGAACAGATATATCTTGGCATCTCCGAAGGCAGGTCTGAGCAGCCGCTGGACGGTCGTTCTAAGTATTACGTCACCGATGTTTTCTTGCGAATCAGAAGGATAAACCGAAATAAAATAAAAAAAACATAAGCAAAATAACGTTATTGAAACATTTAGGCAAGCATTCATTTCATCTTACACAGGGTATTTACAAAAAATAATAAAATAAATACTCTAATTTGTACAAAATCACAAACTATCTTTTACAAAACTACATTACTATACATCAGGGTGGTCCAAGTTCTTCACTCTTGTGGGCCACTTTTCAAAATTGTTCAAGCTTGCGGGCCTCAGCCGGCTAGAAATTGTTCCAAATCATGGTGTTCTTTAAAAAAAAAGAAAAAAAGGTCTTCACTTGGAATTGCTCTCCGATTTTCCTATTTTCGTCCAAAATCAGTGTTCTCTAAAAAAAAAAGGTTTTCACTTGGAATCGGTCTTTGATTTTTACTATTTTCATCCCAATATCATGGTGTTCTCTAAAAAACAACTCTTCACTTGGAATCGATCTCAACCCTAAACTCTGTCCCATAAGCTCGCCATGCCTTGTTATAGAACAGGGATGGCGAACCACTGACCCGCAGGTCACAGCGTGACCCACCAGTGGAAATTCAATGACCCATCTAATTTTTCATGAAATACGATTGGCATTTTAATCTTTTTAGGGTTAGGGTTAGTTAACACGGTAACCCAACCCTATTTTTTTTAAATCTATTTTTAGTCTTCACCATGAATTTTGGCCGAAATTAGAGGTTTTCAATGCTGATGAAAGATGAAGATCTTTTTTTTAGTCTTCACCTTGAATTTTGGCCAAAATTAGAGGTTTCTCAGTAATTTTACAAATAGCCCACTTTATGGTAAGTTTGATAAAACTGTCATTTTTTGACCCATCTTTTGAAAATGGTTCGCCATCCCTGTTATAGAAGGTTGCCGCTGCTCATGATCGACAAAACTTGAATTGTGTAAAATTGTTTAGCGGGCCTGTAGTTGGACCACGCTGCTATACATAATAAAAAACAGGTGATTTCGATTTCACGACAACAACTATGATGCCTTAAGTGTACCAATTAATGCTATGAATTTATTTGTGGTTCTGATAAGATAATTTTTAAAAACAAAATTACAGTTAAAAGAATTTTTGATGAGCAAAATATCCGATAAAATAAAAATAAAAAAATTAAAATGAACAAAAATAAATAAATAAAGCCCAGAAAGTTAAATTCAGGTTGAAAAATTTTTCAAGGTAAATTTGTTTTTCTGTCAGTATTTAACGATGATTTCTGATCTTTTATTTTTAACCGTTTCGTGATCAGCTGATAGTACAATAGACTCCGCTTTATGTGTCCATCTTAGTACCGAACGTTTTTTAATTTAATAAGCGGCCGATTTTATTACCGGCCGCGCAAAAATTTAATTTAAATAAACAGAAAATACAGACAGCAAGGTTACCGTTTCGTGCTTATTTCTAAGTAATGTGCTTATTTTACAATTAAGTGCTCATTTGTACTTAATTGTGCTTATTTTTTACTAATTCTGTTTTAGTTTTCCACAAAATTTCTAGGAAACGTGCTTATTACAAAGTTTTCGCTCTATGTCCAAAGAGGTCGTTTTTGGTTAAAGGTCAAGAGAAGGCTTTTTTATTAGTCTTTAATTGAGTGCTTCTCAACCCCTGGGTCACAACTCAAAAGTGGGTCGCCGACGACTGTAAAAATTGAATCACTACTTTTAGGAACGAAAATCAAGAAATTCATGCCAGATTTAAAGTAAAGACTTTTTTTAAGGCAAAACAATTAACATTTTTTAGGCTTTTTTATTTCGTTAAACGTGCTTATTTTTTGGTTAGTTCAGGTGGTAACGCTGAGTATAGCATATTTATTGGCACTCACGTACTGCACAAAAAATGGGAGCATCGTTTATTTGTTTTGGCGGAAATGCCTTTCTTAGGTGATCATCTCAGTTTTTTATTGAATAAATAATGTCTATTTTAGCAGGAAATTCATAGGAAAAACACGTGCTCTCTACGTGAAACACGTGCTCTCTACGCATGCTTTACGCGTGTTTAATTTTCGGCGATCGAAAATGAGAAAATTCCATGACTACTATTCGCATTAATTTTCTTAGAAATTCTACTAAAAAGCCTAAAGGCCCGTTTCCACTACGAGCGTGGAAAAGAGCATTCTTTCTCTCTTTTATTGATCTTCAATTGAAGCGAGCGGTTAAAATTGAAGCGAGCGCAAAAAAAATCAATAAAACAAACAAAGAATGCTTTTTTCCACGCTCGTAGTGGAAACGGGCCTTAAGCGAGTTCATTTTTATGATAAAGGCCCGTTTCCACTACGAGCGTGGAAAAGAGCATTCTTTCTCTTTTATTGATCTTCGATTGAAGCGAGCGGTTAAAATTGAAGCGAGCGCAAAAAAAAAGCAATAAAACAAACAAAGAATGCTTTTTTCCACGCTCGTAGTGGAAACAGGCCTTAACTTTCAAGCACGGCTAGTTTAATTTTACTAAATACCATGCGTTATGAAAGACTGCTTGTTACTTTCAATGCGTAAATTTAAGGTACATGTACGTTATTTCAGTATTTTTTTATCTTTTCGGCATAGTAAGCCCCTCTAAAAATTCCTTAAACAGAATGAAACAGGCTGTAGGGCTGTGTTCTGATGATATAAAAAATTTACAATCCATAATACGTATGTTTGTTTTTTGCTCCAGTATTCAAATATATATTTTCGTAAAAATTGATACAATCTCACAACCCTCAAAAATTTTGCACCGGTTGGCGACAACGAAGCTAAATTAATATGCCGGTGGTTTGGAAGGTTGGCTTAAAAGTGTAGATTAAACGCTAGTCAAACACGACATGTAATTTTAAAAAGCGGTAATTATAAAAATAAACAGACTAAATCTGGTAATGTTAGATTTAATGCTCTGACACACCTCAAAACTCAATGGATTGTTACATCACAATTATCTAGACTCGGGATATAATTGCCATTGCGTTTCTTAAATCAAAAATCGCGTGTTTATACCTTTTCGCACAAATTTGCAGAAGCCTACATTAACCCATTAATGCCCAGCGTATGATTTATCATATGCTAAATTAAGTGTTTACACTAAGTAAATGCGTTCAATTTTTCTAAATAAAAATGCGCAGCATACGGTTAAAATCACCCCCTCAAAGCAATTCTCAAAAAAAATTTTGTTTAGAATATGCTTATATGAACATTTTAAGGAAGGAAATTACAAAATTCCAAATTTTTGTATTTCGGGCATTAATGGGTTAAGTTTTCGAAAAATTATGATCATTTTGTCCGAGCCATTCAGAAAAAAAATACTAGATTTCTTTATTGAAATTCCAATTTTTTTCATCAGGAGTTATTTTAGTAAATGTATCTGTATGCTATTTTGTTTTGGTATCAAGAGTTATTGAAATGTATTTTAATCGCAAAAAGACGGTTTCCAAAATTAAGTATTAGAAAAACAAAAATGTTTTGAAAAACCCAGAGACCAATTGCTTATGATGAACCGCTGCTTCGAAAAAAAGAAAGGTTAGGCAGTTAGCAAAGCCTCAATCACGCTCGTCGCTCATTAAGTAAAGTGTGAGATGAAGAGACAAATAAATCGTCGAAATGTTCGATCAATGCGACTGGTGAAATATTGGGCCATAATTTCGAAAACTTACTAAAATTTTTTTTCGTTTTTCATTCATTGATTTTACTTTAACTTTATATGAGTCGAAGTAAATCCTGAAAAAAGCGGTTAAAAACATATTGTGCGCAAAAAAGTCAGAGGAACGCGTAAGTGATGACCAGAGCAACCGAAAGTCAATCAAATTTTGCCTTGTTAAAAGTTTATGAAACGTCCATGTACAGGGTGGCGCAAAAGTTACCCGTCAGTTAAGAAAAATTAAAAATTTACTTACAGAAGTTACGAAAAATTAAAAAAGTCTCTCTTCTTATTTGCTTTTGATATTTTTTATAAAATAGTCTTGTTGTTTCTGACTTATTACTAGTTTTATAAAATGTTTTCAATAAAAAATTCTCTGCTGTGTTGTTAGCCTTTGTTGTTGAGCCGTTATTCAGCAGCGTGATTTGTATTACAGTCAGGGATAGGTAACTTTTCAGACATGTAACATTTCTTCATAGATAGATAACTAACTGACTGGTTTATTGACATCCATGGACAGGTAACTGACCTAACTTTTGCATAGACCTGGGTAACAGGTAACAGAGTGACGTACCACGGATTGCTGAGAGGGGGGGGGCATACGACTACAACCAAATGTGATTGGTGGAAAAATTTATTCAAGTGGTAGTAAAAAAAAGTCTTCAATTTGAATCACTCCCAGATTTCATCATTTTCGTCCCAAAAAGGAAGAGTTTTTTTCAAAAAAAAAAAGTCTTCACTTTGAATCGGTCTCTTGATTTTCGTCCCAAAAAAGAAGTGTTTTCGAAAAAAAGTCTTGACTTTGAATCGATCCCAGATTTCATGATTTTCGTCTCTGAAGTCTAGTGATCTCTCAAAAAACAAAAAAGGGATCTGCACATAGAATCTATCTTTGTTTTCTGGCGGATTTTTTGCCCAAAAGATTTTCAAGAGGAGGCAATGGATTTCTAAAGGGGGCCCATGACACAATGCCCCCCTAAATACGCTACTGGATGAGAGTTTCAAATTTATTAAGTCTAAATTCAGTGTCCGGTCAAAAAAAATTTTTAGCACAATTTCTCTCTTCTGCTGTTTTAGTTAAGACAAAGCCGATTGCCACGACTCTCAACCAACCCACCGTATATACCCGTGTATTAATCGCACTTTTTTGATCGTAAATGTAGTCCAAAAATCGGAATGCGGCTAATGCACGGGTATTCAGAATTACCAAAATTTTTTAGAGAAATTTGACTTTCTATAAATTACTCATGTATACATAAACAGCTTCGTAACAATCGTAGGTTTCAGATTCTTTAACTTTTATTCGATTTGTGGTATAAGATTAGTTTGGTATAAATCAAAATAGCGTCTTTTGATGTTGAATGTTTACATTTATTGTAATCATTAAAATCCAATTAAAATGCGTCTTATATACGGGTCACTATTGAGAGGGAGGTTTTAAACATTCAAAGGTGCGGTTTATACACGGGTATATATGGTAGGTTTGGTTGTGCTAGGTTAGATTTTCAGACGTCATGGTCTTCTATTGTCAAGTAATGTACAATTGAATATTCAGTAAGTTAAGCGTGGATGGCAAATAAGGTAGTCTTTCTTACTTGGTTAGTCAAATGTTAAAGTAAGTGTGCATATAATGTTGACCAGAGCTGCAAACTAGAACTTGAATTCAGTCTTTATTGCCGAACTCAAAAAATCAATCGATTTAGAGTTTATTGAACAATTTTGTCGATAATAATCACGATAAGAGGCTAGTTTTGTTGCTTTACTATTACAGTACTTCTTTAACGCCTTTTAACGGCAGCTGCGTTTCACCATGGTTTCGCGGTCTTGATTTTTTTTGATGGAATGATGTAAGCTACAACTGTACACTTCACTGAATTGGATTAATTTGGTCACGCCATACAGTAATTTGATTACTTTTTTTATGCCTGTGTTCAAAATCACGACTGTTCATTGCATTTGTTTAATAGAATTGCTGCTTAAAGTGATCGTTTGGTTGTCTAGGTAGACAATTAACTACACAAAATTAGCTGCATCTTAGGCACAATGGTTGTTGGCATAGGTGATTGTTTAATTGACTCTGTAGTTAAACTTGGAATACATGTACTGTTCTTGCATAACGACACTTTGATTTGGGTTTTTCACTTTTTCCTACTTCGTCTGTATGTGTGATCGAATTTATTTTTTGGTTCTTTGTTTAATTGTTACCCACTACAATCCTGTGTGTAGACCTGAAATTTCTAGTTTGATAATTATATATACTCTTTTGTATCTCTTAGCGGTACCTTTTCTACTTTTCCTAATGATTGACAGCTATTAAATTTATCTATTAATTACTAATAATTTATTGTCGACAGCGTAGTCGAATGATTAGAGGGCCGTAATTGTGATCGACATGGTCTCGGTTCAAAACCTACTCACGCCATTCTGTTGTGTCCTTAGGAAAGGCACTTTTATGGCATTTTCCCTAGCTTGGTGGTCTTGGCAAACAGTTCTAAATTTCAGTCATATCTCTATAAAATTAAAAGATTAAATAAAAAATTTCAACCGGACAGCAATATCTCGGGTATCTTGGCATTTCTGAGAGCAGGTCGGGGTAATTGCTTCATGCATTAGAGCAGTCTTTCCCAAAGTAGGCGGTTGGGGGGCGACAGCGTAGCATTAACAACATGTAAGCAATAAATTGTTGCCTTGCTTCTGTCCAAGCAAAGGAACAGACTTAAAATTACCAAACGTGGAGATCTGTGACTTCTTAGTAAGTTCCAACCGGATGTGAAAAAACTAGTATCCCTACACCAAGTACACCCATCCCATTAGCAGTGGTTGTGAAAAATAAATATGATATTATTTTGAAAATATTTTGTGTTTAATGTTGTTCTTTTCAATTTGAAACAAACAAACAAAAAAGGGTTTGCATGTATGTATTAGGGGAATTTTGAAGATTAAATAACATGGTTTATTAAATTATTTCATTTTTGAACAAAAATTTTAAGTACAATATTCCTTTCACTTAAAAAAGAAGTGAAAAGGGCGTTGGGAGTCTATCTAAAAGCCAAGGGGGCGCCCGGCTAAAAAAATTTGGGAAACACTGTATTATAGCCTCGGTCGCTTCCTACGAGTCAGGAGGATAATATAGAGATGAAATGATGAATTGATTTGCTGAAAAAAGCATCTAATTTGTTTACTTTTAGCCAAATTAAATATCGGTGTCATGCATAACCAATCGAAGCTTGGATTTTTACAGCATTTATGCTGTAGAAGTTTATTCTAAAAAGTTTGCAAAAATATACTTAAACTTTGTTTTTTGCAATTTCCATATAATTCCAAAAATGATCATAAAAACGGGACATTTTGCTAAACTGGAACTTAGCCTGAATGTGATAAAAATTACAGCAACTCAAACTCAAAAAGCTGAAGACGAAAAACTCAAACTTTGAAAATTCTTTGTGAGCTCAACTAAAAATGCATCTAAGTAGTTGCAATTTCCGAAATTAATTTCTATCAAGTTTTGGCTGTTTCTATTGAGAAATTGCTTGTGTCAATTATTCAAAACTGAAAAAATTTTGTATTATTTTTTTACTTTGATCCAAACTAGATGGCACTTAGCCATCAGTAATCTTATTTTCGTTTAATTAGAACAAGTTTTCCATCAATAATTAAACACATGAACTTTTAATGCATGAAAAAAATAAAAAGACCGAACAGAAAGCAGAAACGAGCTTATTTGTAATGGGCGAAAATCATCTATCAACTTTGTTGCGGCTGACTCGTTTGAGAAGAAACATTTTTTAAGAGTGCGACTGCCAAATACCCAAACGCGGATCTTTTCACATTAAGCGTCGCTCGAGACAACGTTAAAGACCAGGGTTGGGGAACCTTTTCGGAAGTAAAGGCCACTTTAGTAGCACCCACTTTCCAAGAAGGCCGCAAACAATAATTTTGCATGTGCCTATTTAAAAGTTACATTGTAACTATTGGTGCCCCAGCTGGTAGCGTAGTGATATCAACTCGAACTCTATCTGGTAGCCCTGGGCTTGATCCCAGACGGGGCATTAAGGGCTATATACCTTCAAAGCGAGCTTAAAAGGGGTGACAAAATACAATTAATACTGACATTTATATGTATTATTTGCAGGAAGACGGAGAATAGATTACGCAGAATAAATGAGAAAATTTAGTACTCATTGACATGTGTTAGCCATTTAATGACTTCTTTGAGATTGCTTCTGTTGAACCAGCATTGGGATACTTGGTTCTACTGAGGATATTTTGAGATTCAGGCCGCACTTTGCGATTCGGAAGGCCGAAGGTTTCCCACCCTGGTTTAAGACAAAGTTAAATGTCATATGATATTTTTTTTGTTTTTTTTTCTTAGCAGTGTGACCCAACTGCAAAAAGGTTTTAAATCAAAATGTCCCTTTTTCTGGATTGCTTGCCTGCCACAGCTAACAAATACAGCCAAAATTTTAATTTTCTGTGCTTGTTACCTACTTTTGTGTGGTTTCTACTTGCAAATTTTTCGGATATAAGGGTAACCTTAAAAATAGAAAAAATCTCCCGACAATACAGCTTTGCAAACCAGTGAGACACGAAAATTGTCCCACCACTGTAAAATAGTTGTTAGAGAAAAAATCTGAAAATTAACGACAGTGATACTTATGAACGCACACCACCACATTATTATAGACAAATAGTTTCGCGTTTTCTAAACGAATTTGCACATGACACAAATAGTCAATCATCTCATAAATTACGAGGAAATCTTTCAAATATAAACTGTTTGACAGCACTGAAAATGTTTCCGATTCCAACGAATAAGTTAAGAAATAATCAAGGCCGTTTACACAAGAATCGTAGTGTTAACTGACATAGCATTTCATCAACGATCACTATCCTGTAGACTTTTCTTAAATTAGCTGAATCAGACATTTTGAAAATATAACGGTTAAGCGGATGTTGAAATGCCCTTGCAACAATCCACCTCAATGGCTTATTTTGTAAGCAATATTACATTGCATAATATTACGTTTTCTGACAATAGCAATGAGATTTAAAATTAGTGTTTTTTTTTTAAATAAACAACTTGATAATCATTAATGATAGAAGAGTTTATACTAAGCATATATTTTTAAGTAATTATTTACTTGAACCGAGGACTAACGTACTCTTCTGCGTTACGATTAGGCACTAAATTTTGAATGCGTTCGTTTGCGACAATCCATATGTTATCATACGGAAACACCAAAAGCATACGGTTTGTATTTAAAGGCTTAATACAGTGGTCCCCAAACAGAGGTCCGCGGAAATGTTGCAGGGTCTACAAGTGCACTAGAAGTTGGACAAAGTTTTAATTGAAAAATTATTAGTCAGTTTCAATCTTAAAAATTTAAGGGTCCGAAAGCTTGATAATTTTTTGAAAAGAGTTTCTGGCTGAAAAAATAAGGTTGGGAACCTTAAGTAGAATTAAAATCACTGATTTAGTTTACAAGCGAACTTTTGTTAGTATTTGGCTAATAAAAAACTGAGGATAAGATGACACTATTTAAAACTTCAAGGGCTTTGTTCGTTTAAGAAACAGCAGTTTTTATTAAAATTGAGTGATTTAGGTTAGATGGCATTTAGTAAAGATCTAAAAATTAAAATATTTTGTCTACCGAAATAAAATTTAACAAAATAACTCTTAGCAAAAAGCAGAAAAAATCTTTTAAATGTTTTACTTGATATGAACTGCCTGGAAGTGGAGTAAATGTAGGATCGTTTTGATTTAGCCAAGCATAAAAAATATCAATCTAACTTAGTAACGCTTGGAATTTATAAAATTTTAATTGCGAGCCATTACTCTTTGAATCACTTTTACTTGAGAGGAAACGAAAACAAACGAAAACATGAGCGTTATTTCGATGATTATAGTCACTGGCATCGTGATATTAGTTCATGCAGATTCACAAAAGCCATAACAACTTACGGAAGACAACCGGCTTGCGTCATCGCATTCATTACCGGTCAAATATAAACTAAAACAACCGCTTTCAATCATGACCAATCGGCATTCAAATACTCACATTATCGTTGGGATAAAGAACGCGTGATATGTTTTCAGCAATATTTCTGTCGCAAACAGCTTGAATGTAATCTCCAGTATTGACTAAAAATTGAAATGTTAATTTTACAGTCAGCTTAAACAGAAATGATCGTACTTACAAACACCAAGGTTGAACGAATTAGGCGATTTCGCAGAGTACAAGCGTAAAGTGTTTACGGTGTTGTTGCCATAACCAGGAGTCGGCGTATCATAGGGCATTGCAAATACAACCTGTAAAGATACGAAATAAAAATAAATTAACAAGTATTGTAATCAATTAACAATGCCACCAAGAGATATTCCACTATGTGTCAATGAAGAGTGAACTTCTATGTAAGTCCACGAGGATTCGGCGCTTGACTTACACGGCGATAATTACTCGAGCAAATGTATAATTTGATGGCGTCCACCGGTTTGTAAAATTGAGCGATGATCAATTAAAACAATTAATTGCAAGAAATTAAAAAATTTTTAAATGTTTGCCGATTTTCTACTCCAGTATAGTCCGTGTTTTTTACTCTTGCGGGCCACTTTTCAAAATTGTCAGAATTTGCAGGGGGGAGTTGGTTAGAAATTGTCCGAATTAAGTAGATTATTGGCTAAAATAAGAGTGATATTTCAAATTTTTACTATAAAAAAGACTTTTCGAAGAGGTAAAAACTTAAAGGTTTCTCTCTCATCCATATCGAACAATTTCAAACCGAATCCGGCTACGAATTTGCCATTCCTGTTATAGAAGGTTCCCAACGCTCCCAACCGACAAGATTTTAAATGTGCAAGATTGTTTAACGGGCAGCGGTCGGGCCGCTCTGTTCCAATAGATAGCTTCTAGTTATGGCGTCCTCTGTGATGACATCCATGAATGGGTAAAAATAATAAAGGACGGAGACACGAATTTTACAAATTGATTTCTTTGCCGTTTATACGTAATTTCAGCATATTACCACAAACAATGAAACGGTTTTCTTCGCGGCATGGGCCAGAATATAATCTTGCAACCAGCAAATGCAAACAAATCGTACATTACCTAGGAGAATTAATCAAAAAGCAATTGCCAAATCGTGGTGGCGAATTCTCGTTCGCTAGTTCTGGGCGCCAAATTATCGCAGTTCACCCTATAATTTATAAAATCACATGATTATATCATCTCGAAGTATATATAAACATCAATCTCGAGATCTAGAATGAAACTATGATTTTCTATTTTATGAAGATTTCATTTTGTAAAAGATGAAAATTCTATTTTGCAATAGGAAAACAAAATTATATTACTAATAAACAGGGCCCGCTAGAGTCACTTTTTTCAGATCTTTGATGAAACTGTTAAAACGTATATTGGCGTGGGTATCAGTTGCTCAAGTTAACTCAAAATATAACTGAAATATCAGCAAACATAAAAATAGATAGACATATCTTGGTAAAGGCAGCTTAGTTTTTTTCAATGTTGGTCAGTATATAAACTGCATTAAGAAGCACACTGTAAACAAACAAATGTACGTAGAGCGCAAACGCCAGGTACAGATCAGACCTTGCATCCTTATTCAAAAAGAATTATAGCGAATTTATTCTAGCTCAATGCTCTTCAACCTTTTTAAACTTTTTCTAAACGTGCGAAATTTCATGTATATCCCATAAAAAAGTGCAACCTCTAAAACATGTAATTAGCTATTACAGTATATCCACATGTTTAATGCTATCACCGAATATGAGTTGAGCATCACTATTTGCCGAACTTAAGATTACGGGATGAATCATGTATATTGTATATACGGATATAATATATAGTGCACGGACTTTCTGTTACGAAAATTAAAAAACTAGAAAAACGAAAAGTGGGTGACATTTTAAAGTTCCGAAACAAACGATTTTTTTGCAGCTCCTCAAATGTGTACAGTGCTTCTGAAACACAATGGCACGTCATCTCGGTCAAATGAAAATGACGCTGCGACAGCCGCGCCGGAAAACTGATGTTTCCGGTAAATCAGTTGCTTAACTAGTGACAGTCAACCTGTATTTCAATGATGCAATAAACCACTTTATGACTTCATGTTTGCTGCTTTTTTGCAATTGTTAAGCAGGAATCAATGTTAACGGTTTAATAAACAACTTTTTTTTAATTAGTTTTTTTCCGAATAAAAGATAAAAAGTTGTTTTGTATAGACATGCTATGTGAATCCTTTTAAATCAAAGTATCTTTCTTTACGATAAACCTTTTTTGTCTACGGCTTGGTGTACGATTGTTAGTTTATTAAACTTCGTACAAGTAGTGTATCCACTCAGAATATGCCAAGTATAAACTGGTCCTTGGTTTAGCTTCCAACTAGACCAAAGGGCGCCTAACCTTTTTGAGTCATTTTCGCTTGTCTAAAATATACGCGGGCCAAATAAATCTAACACGGCGGCCGAATTTTCCAGGTGTAGATTTTTTGGTGCTACTATAGTGTGCGGTCTACCACTAAATTATTTGTGTTTAAATCACGCGGTAGACCTCACTCCCCACTCGGTAGGTGACATATGAACGCGGTAGATTTCACTCTGCCACTCGGGAGGTGAGTTTACCGCGTGAGAGGTCTCCCGCGTGATTTAGAGACGAATAATTTAGTGGTAGACCGCACGCTATAGTAGTACCAATTTTTTTTAATCTTAACGATTTTTACCTTCAAACTTAAGAAAGGCCTTTTTGTCAACATTAACCTATTTAGTTACGTCATTTCGAAAATACCTCGAGGGCCGAATGTGGCTTGCGGGCATGGGTTGGACACACCTAAACTAAACAGTCAACTAGCCCTTGATTACATAACCTGCATTATTCAGGTGTATTTTTAAAACGTATTTTTTGATTTTAGCAAATTTAGAGCCAATCAAAAAGACTTTTCAATTTAGATTTGTTAGAACTTTTTTAAAAAATAAAATTTTAATACAAATTGCATGAATATTAGTAAGTTAGTGTATTGCAACAAGTAATAGTTATGCATCTTTTATGAGCAATATCAACAAACGAAATTCGGCGTACGCCATCCGAGCGCTGCGGCACTAAAATTCCTTAATTTGGTCTTGGAGGGTGGGTTCGATTCTAGGACTAGCCAAATCTGAAAAATCTAGCCAGCGTTCTCACAGTATGAAAAATGGCTGAAGTAGTCCAGATACAATATTGTGGACAGGAACACTGCAAAATTGTGACATGCTTTGGTATACTAAATAAGTATAATTAAAAGTTGGTTTGGTTACACTGTGCATGTTTAACTTGATCAATGGCAGTCTCAACTGGATAGTGGCTATGGACCAAATACAAAAATTTTTACTAGCTATTATGATTTTTGCTAGTTATTATAGATCAAGAAAATTTTGTAATTTGCTCAGAAAATCGTTTTTCAAATATTAATAGCATTTGATTACGCATTATATTCGCGATTCAACGCTATGCAAGAGATGCATTGCTCAATTAGATTATGCCAACATCAATTGTATTTCGTGTCAATTACCACCTGAGGTGCAGGTATTGTCTTGTTAGACAACTTCCTACACTAATGATGAAAACTGGGTACTACAATTAACAAATTGTACTTGGATAATTTCATTTCAATTTCTGTGATTATTCAAATGAATTAGGTATAATAAATTTGGTAGTAAAATTTAAGTTGTAGTTGAATTCTAAGATGGATTATTTTGATGACAAATTAAACAAACACAAAAATCATTAGAACATAACTTATAACAAAAAACCCAAAAAAGACTTATGATTTTATTAATTTTCTTCCAAAACAATACAATATTGTTAGGTAAGTGACAACTAATAATGCAGTATATCTGTTTATTAAAAATTTAAGTGATATCTAATCCCGGAATTTAATTACAGCTAAATAAAGCAGCTTTATAGCTGAAATAAATAAAAGTATAACCTGAGTGTTAGTCCACTTGCATGGCTTACTGAAGTCACCGTTATCTTTAGGGTCATGCTCAACGGATCCATAAAAATGAACAGGCATCATAAATTCAGGCCTTGCTTTTTCCCAAGGATTTCCAAAACGAAGCCAATCATCAGCTTCTTCAACCTAAGAAAGGAGTATTAAACAGACTTTTTAATAAGTTGTAATGATTAATGACTCTAATAAACTTTGACATAGAAATGCCAATATTAGCACTACTTTCAATATATCTGTCAGATACCACTTATTTGTTTTATGTTTTTAAAAATTTTACTTTTCATGACACAATAAATAATCTCATGGTGCATTAGAAATTATTCCATCTAAAAAAAGTGTAATTTTTGACAGTGAAGTTGTTCTTTCTTCATAAGGTCTAATGGTCTAGTAATTACTTTTATTGCTTAATGCTTTTATTGATATTGATCTGGTTCTGCTTTTTATTCTAGCAGAGTCAATATTGTAGGGAAGCAATGTGACCTCATTTATAAATTTATTGTAAAGTGCCTTTTACAAGGAAAATGAAAATCACTTAAACCAAGTAGACATATGTTCTTCTACTTAGCACAAGCATCAAAATAATTAGTTGAAAAGGTAACTGGAAAAATATTCCATGCAAAAAAATCAACATACAAAAACAAAAACAACATATTCAAAGTATTGTTATTTGTTGTTATTAAAAACTTTCAAAACAATTAAACTCATTTTAAAATACTGTATATGAAATACAGAATAGGTAAAGGAAAAAAGACATAGTTTAAAGGAAAAGATTTTAAGACTTAATTGATTAATTACCTGCCATCCATCTCTAATTTTTTGATTAAAAATTCCATATTCATAACGAATACCATATCCATAAGCTGCCAACCCTAAAGTAGCCATCGAATCCAAAAAACATGCAGCTAGTCGTCCCAGACCACCATTACCTAGACCTAGGATAAAAAGTTTAGCCCAAATATCAATTTTAAATAAAATTTCTGAGGCTTGTAAATACTGTACAATAAAAGCATGGTTGATCTATTACTAACATACAATTGAAAATTTTCATGCAATACATATAAATTATTCATGGAACTTAAGAGAACAATTGCTTGATTAAATAATGTAATAAAATTTGTTAATATCATAATTGAAAACTAAAAACAAAAAAAATTTTTAAGGTTTTTATTAATTATTTTAAACTATAAGAGTAATATAACTCAAATTTTATTTTTTGTATACTAAACAAAAAGAATCATTTTATTTTGAGTTACCACACAAACTAAGTATTTTAAAAATATAACCTGCATCTTCTTCCAATTCTTCCAAGTCTTCAATGTCCAGTCCTAATTGGTACATAGCTTCATCACATGAAGTTTGTATTCCTAAATTCAATAAGGTGTTCTGGAGAGCTCGACCCATGTAGAATTCCAAGGATAAGTAATAAATTCTCTTAAAAATTAAAAAAATATTTTGAAGGCAACAAAATTTTAATAGTTAGACAGTAAAATTTGTTAAAATTATTATAAAACACAAACAATTTTTGAATAATGCTAATTTTTTTTACACTCAAAAATATACAATGTATGCTCTGAGAATTGTTTAATGTGTTTTATTTACTATAAAAAAATGGAGTTTAGGGAATCACTCCTAACTCTGCCACTGCTTTAATGAATGACCAAAATCACTTTTGGTCTACAATATATTCAACTAATCAAGAAAATGCACACACAGGGGTAATTTGACCTCTTACCATCAAGACAAATAACACATTACTGTGCAAAAGTACAAAGATTCATTTGATTTCGACCAATATCAGAATGGTACTTTGCTGTTTATGACTGCATTGCACTAATTTTCAACATCCAGGACAATTACCTGGTTAAAATTGATTTGGTAAAGTGCAAACAATAATCTAGCTAATTTGGAAAAAAAGTTTATCTAGACATAAAACATAAGAAAATTGAAACATAGTTTGGGGGCCTCAAATTATAAAAATTAGAAAAGGTAATCTTGTCATAAAACCTTATAAGAAAATTAAAGATATAGCTTAGCTTAATGCATATAGCCTAAATTAAGAATACAAAAATACTATCGGTGTTTTATTTTATTTCCCAATAATTTTGATCAATAAGAAATGATAATCAACAAGACAAATCAGTGAAGTAAGTCAAATCAAACCTTTTTATATACTCATTTAATATGCCAAAGCATTACAAGTTAATGATGCATATTTTTATAACATTGTATTGAGGCAACCTAGTCATTTCCTGGTCCTGTTGCAATAGTGGCAAGCCATTAGCAATACTGTGCCACATTTTTCTGAGTATCAACAGCCAGCCTTGAAAGCATAAATAATTATCATCATACTAACTAACCAAGCAGTGTCAAAATAAGTTAATAAATTATGTATAAATATATATATAAACCTTTGGATCTTTTTCATAATAATATTGCTGGGTGCGAATCCATCGACCAACCATTTGATCACGCACAGTGTGAGCAAGAGCAAAAAAATAATCTCTAGTTGTTGCAACATTGCGATCTTTAACCAAAGTAAAATGCAAATGCCTGTTGAATGACTAAACAAAGAAAAACATTAGTTTTTTAATATTTTACATATAATTAGAAAATTATATTAAAAAATCAATCAAGTTTATCAATCCATTGGAACAGAATACACAGAATACAATCATTTACATTAAATCTTTCACATAGCAAGAAGAGGACAAAAAAACTAAAAGGTCATTAAGTCAGCTGGAACTAACCAGGAAAAACTTAGATTAAAATAACAAAAATAAATACAGGCTAATATATAAAAATAATCCCAAAATATTCCTTAACAACAATTTGAAAAGTAGTCAACACAATATTAAGAATCTGAGCAACAGAATTTAATTATCACAATCTAAGTTAAGTACAGTTACAATCTTTATTTTTAACATTTTAAGAGAGTTTTTATATCACTTTACATACAGTAAGCAAAAAAACAGTACATTTTAAATTGAAAAAATATATCAGTAACAAGCCAGCAAATAGCTAGCAAAAAAAAACAGTAACTCTAGCAAAACCTTTAATATTTTTAATTTACCTTTTTGATGTCAGAAACACCTTCTAAGGAAGCGATTCCTCGAACTGATATTTGTTTTCGTTTTTCTTGGTCAGTTAAAGGTTTGGAAGCCATTAGATTTATTAGCTTTGATTTACAGAGATACAAATTTAATTAAGCAAAAACTGAAAAAAAAACAATCAATTTACATTACAAAGGTATAAATTAATAAAGCATATTTTTAAAACATATCTCATTACTTTCGTTTAGATTGAAAATTGTACACAGTACTAATTTGATATTTGGATGTGCGAGTATATAAATAAAATTAAGTTAATTGCTAAATCTATTGAAGTCTATCAAAAAATAAACCTGGACATTGACCAACTAACGCTTTTACGAAAAAGCAGCTAAAGATATAGGTGACAGTCATTTAAGAAATAACAACACTTTACTTGTCAATATATTTTTATATCTGACTAAAGCCTTGCAATATTTTTATTTTCAAATGGTGCCGCTTTTGCATCTAAATATTAAAATTTCTGTCGATCACAGTACATAAATATTTAATTATAAGATTTGTGGTTCCTACCAGTGTTCCTAATTAATTAAACGAAAAAAAAATATTTAATTTTTTTTTCTATTTCTATTTAATCTCTATATTTATCCTCCTGATTCACAGGAAAGTGACTGAGGCGCTAATACATAAGGTAAGCAATTACCCCGACCTGCTTCAGGAGATGCCAAGATATTGCTGTCCGTTTGTAATTTAAGGGAGATACGCAGTGGCGGCTCGTACATAGGGGCCACAGGGGCCGGGCCCCACTAAAAGTTTGACTAATAATATGTGAATTTTGAAAGAGAAACCTGTATTAAATATCAAAATGTTTACATGCATGCCAAGATAACAGTTAACCGAAAAACAACAAGAAATAATTTCAAATATTGCCTGAAGTCTCTTCAAAACGATGCAGAGGGGCCCACATATTTTGGCCCGTTTACTCCCATATATTTACACCTAAAGCCAACCAACTCATACGCTGCGCTTTGTGAAGATTTTATTATGCAAGTCAATAGCATAAAATTGGGGCCAGCGATGTCTGACCCAAACAGCAATCGTAACTTATATGCGGACGTTAGCTGCGCCTGCGCCAGCCCGTGTGCAGCCTTAGAGAATTAGTTGTTACTTGTTATTCAGTTGATATTGGGTGATGCTGTGCATTCTTTTGTTAGACAGTAGTTTCTGCTTTTCAGCGCATGTTTTTTCACAGCTGTGGTTGTTTATCAGTTATGTTAATTTTCATATAAATATAAAATGCTTATAGTTTATTTACATAAATAACATAACATAAATAAAATGCTTATAGTTTATTTATATTTAGAGTAATTTTTGCATTTCCAGATCAAAATAATTTAACTTCAAACAAGCTATTCCAGTAAGTAGTGTCAAATTGCTCACTAGCGAATACTACATTGTGGTTTATATTCTCGTAATTATTGAGCTTAGACGTTACGTTCTGCATGGTTTATATTTGTGATTCAACACCTCTCATCATGAATAAAGTTGATGATTTATTGAAAAATCCATTAAAAAACTTAAAACGTGAGGAACAACTAGAAATCAAAAGACTAGGTCCATATCAACCACGTGCCATCAATATCTTCCGGAAAGATGGTAGGAAATTGAGGACACTTTCATGGACGTGGTTTGATAAAAAAATCGTGGCTTACAGCCTGCGATGAAAGAAAGAGCTTATTTTGCTTTTGCTGTCTCTTATTTGGAGGTGAGAGTTTATGGACAAATAAAGGTTGCAACGACTTAACATTTGTCAGAACAAATTTCTAAGCACGAATGCAGTAATGGCTCATAAGAACAATTGTGTTTCATTACAAATATTTGAAAAAGTCAATATATTATCTGCAATTGATGCTGGCTATCGTCGAAGCATAATTAAACATAACGAATTAGTTGACAGAAATAGGCACACTTTGAACAGGATCATTAACTGCATAAAATTTTGTGGCTTTCATGAATTACCGCTAAGAGGACATGATGAAGTGGAAGGGTCTGCTAACCGAGGTTTTTCTTGATCTTGTAACGTACACAGCAGGTTTGGACGGTGCATTTCGTGATCATCTTGAAAAATATAATGTGGTAAAAAATACATCGAAATCTATACAAAATGATCTTTTGTCTTGTATGCTTAAAGTATATACTGAAGAAATAACAAGGGAAATTAAAAATTCTAGTTACGTGCCTGTGCAGGCAGATGAAACTACAGATATTTCATGCAAATCTCAATTTGTAATTATAGTGCGCTATGTGAAGGACTTTGAACCTGTCGAAAGATTTCTTAAGTTTGTTGACCTTCAAAGTAGAACAACTAATGGACTTACTCAGGCATTGAAGGAAAATCTTGATTCGCTTAATTTGGAAAGCAAGCTTATTGCTCAGGCATATGATGGCGCGGCAGTAATGAGGGGTCCATAAATGGAGTCCAGGTTCAAATGAAAACTTTTTCCCACACGCTCATTACGTTCACTGCTACGCTCACCAACTAAACCTGGTCATAAAGAAAATGGCTTTCTTGCAACAAAAGGCTTAAGCTGTTTTTTCAAGTTTAAATGGAATTGGAGTGTTTTTCACTATTTCGCCAAAGCCCAATAGTCAGCTCAAGAAATTCTATTCTGCCCAGATACCGAGAGTATGTGAGACACGCTGGAATTATATATCTATAATCTCTGCAGTGCGTAGCAACAGGGAGCAAATTTTAGAGTGCTTTACCAGCATTCAAAATGGAGAAGGTTGGGATCAGAAGAGTTTTTGTGAATCGATTGGATTCACAAAAATTTTGGAAGATAAAGAATTTATTTTCTTTGTAGAATTTTTTGATGATTTGTTCAAACATGTTAGTGTACTTTTTGGAATCTCACAGTCCAAAAAAATCAAACAGCTTCTTCAAAAGTTATGCTGTTTGATTTAACAGTCTTTTGTCACAGCTGTTAATCACTTGCATGGAAATGTGGTCAAATATTTGAATAACAGTGAACAATCAGAAGCAATAACAGAATATATAACATCCCAGCAAGCAAAGAGGCCTAGAAGAGCTGCTACTCATGCATTTGTTTCTGATTTGCAATTGCAATCATGTGTAACAGAAGCATGTGATACAATCACAGAGAAAGTTAAAGAAAACTTCAGATATATTTCATTCATTTTTCATAGTGAATCCAGCTAAATTTGAGCTTTACAGAAACTCTTTTCCCGACAATTATGTTAAAGAAATTGCTTCGAATTACACAATGGTTAATAAAGACAAACTGAAGTGTGAATTGTCCGTTTTGTATGCAAATGATAATTTTAGTGGAATTTCCAATATTAGCGAGCTACTAAAATTCATAAATGAAAATGGACTTGATGAAACATTTTCTGAAGTCTTTAAACTGCTCGAAATTGTTCTCGAGACATCAATTTCAACTGCTGACTCAGAGAGAAGCTTCAGCACAATGACGCGAATAAAAACGTTTCTTCGAAACACCATGTTGCAAGACAGACTGAACAGCCTCGCTTGCCTCTCGATACACAAGGAGTATATTAGCAAAATCAGAAATTACAACAACATTTTTTCGAAGATAAAGGACCGAAGAGCTGACTACTTATACATAATAATAAATAATCATAAAAACAAAGGTTAGTGTTGAATATTGCATTTTTTGTTAAAAATTTATATACCCCGCCTTTAAATTTAAGTAGTCTATGAATGGAACTTTTTGACATTTCAATAACTGTTTTGCTGGCCCCACCATTAATGAAAGCCACAAGCCGCCACTGGAGATACGACTGGAATGCGCCGTAAAGTGTGTTTCCCAAGGACACAACAGAATAACGCGGTGGATTTTGAACTAAGACCATGTTGATCATAAGCACGGCTCTTTAACCACTCGACCAGACGACCACGCCGCCGAAGATTATTTTCCCGACTCTCTAAATCTACACTCGACATATCTTTCTATTTATTCTCCCGACTCATAGGAAAGCGACCGAGGCGCTAATACATAGGGCAAGCAATTATCCCAGCCTGCTCCCAGAGATGACAAGATACATGAGATATTGCTGTGCGGTTGAAATTTTTTATTTGGACTTTTAGCTTTGTAGAAATATGGATGAAATTCAGAACTGCTTGCTAAGACCACCAAGCAGAGAAAGTGCCGTGAAGTGTCTTTCCCAAAGACACAACAGAAGAAGGTTTTGAACCCAGACCATGTCGTCACAATCACGGTCTTTAAACCACTCGGCCAGTACGCTGCCGACATGTTTCAGTAACTATGCTGCGGACAGCAGCGTATTTAGGGCTAGCATTTTGTCGTCATCACAAAACGACATGACTTATTGTCGTCATCGTCATGGCATTTTGTCGAGAACATGACACGCATGCGGGTTATGTGTGTCATGTTCTCCCCTCCTCCCTTTTGGAGATGACTAATACAAGAAATCAGAGACAGATTCCAAGTGAAGACCTGTATTTTTAGAACACCAATTTTAAGAATGAAAATTGAGAAATTAGAGACAGATTCTAAGTGAGGACCTTTTTATCAAGAAATTAGAGCAGTGCTTTTCAACGAGAGTCACTTGGCTCACCAAGGAAGAATTTGAAATCTCAAGGGAGGAAAAATCTCTGGGGAAAGAATCGGCGACTCAGACAGACAGACACACAAAATTTATTTTGCCCAAAACCAATTAAAACAATAACAAAAGAAATATAATGCAAGAAAAAAGGCAAGGAAGCATCGAACAATCCTAAGCTTTACTAGTCAAGATGCTTCCTGTTTAAATTACAATTATCAATAACAATTATGTTGGTGCAACTACAATCAATAAAAGAAAAAACAACAAAAAACAAAAAGAGGACATTTTAACGAAACAAAATTTATAAAAGAACAACGAAAAAATGTCAATCTCACTTGTATTATGCATATTAATTATTACCAAAAGTGGATACCTCGAGACATCGAGACGTCTCTGATACGTTTTTCGAAAGTCTCGTCTCGTCTCGGTTTCGGTCTCCGACCTCGGCGTCTCAAATCCAGGTCGAGACATTTAATCATTATGGACAAATCCTTCAAACGCCAAAATTATTGTAATCATTTTTAAGATAAAAATTGGTTACTTTTATATGCAAGATTAAATTGCCGTTAATGCAACTTTATGAGAAGACTTGCGCCGCAAACGCTAACCTCTGCTTGAAACATAAACAACTCGATGACTTTGGCCTTAAAGGGTTACTATCTATTTGTAAAATTCTCAGGGAGCGCTAGCAAAAACATTAAAGAGCCATACGCGGCTTTGGAGCCGCTGACTGCCGACCCACGCTTTATAGAAAATACTTTGAGTGGTTCGCTTAATTGCGGCAGCGTCTTTGATGGTTCCAGAATTTCTAATAAGTTTTGGATTTTGGTAAAGACTTTTAACAGTGATTGGCAGATTGCTGGTTGGAAAAGTTTTAATCATTCTTTCCTTGTTTATAAGCAGAAAAAAATTTTTTATGTATCTGATCAAGTTGAAATAGGCTATTTTCGGTTGAGCATGTTATCAGATGAGCTCAACTTCAAAAAAAAAACGCAAAAATATAACACTTACTTTGTGACGTATAGTAGTATTACTATCATCTTTGTTATTGTTCATTCTCTATCAGAAGTAAGCACATTGGCTGAAGAATGTATAGATTTTCAAAAGCCAGCTTAGTTGGGAATGTATTATTTAGTTTTGAAGAAGAATTTTTGTATAGACGTTTGGTGGTACAGAATTTGAAGATGGCGTCAAGTAAAAGATTTTTCTTCCAAAGCTTTTCATCTGACACTTTTTAGGGGAAATTGTTAGAATCAAGCAGAAATGAAATCAAACTGGATTATAAAGAGAGACTGACGCGAATAAGAAGTTAGCCAATGAGAGAAAAGATTAAGAAATTTTCAAAGAGTAGACGAATTCTTTTTATTGACACAGAAGGGGATTAAAAGATTTTATGAAACTCGCTTCAAGAGCAGAAAGGTGAAAAGAAGAGCGATCTTGTCAAAGGTGTGTAGGCTACTCATGAGGTCACACCGATCAAGTTTGTCTTCGGACATGCTCAAAATGCTTCTATATTTAAAATGCAATAAAGATATTCTTTTACAAACTATGGGTGTGAATATTTAGAAATTGCAAATTCTTTTGAAAACTGAGCAGCCAGCCAGATTTTTTCTTTTAGTACACTAATTCACGTACACGTTTGATATTTTCTAGTGTGTGTTTATTTGTTTATTTTTATCTCTGTATTTATCCTCCTGACTCGCAGGAAAGCGACGGAGGCGCTAATACATAGGGTAAGCAATTACGCCGACCTGCTTCCGCAGATGCCAAGATATTGCTGTCCGCTAGTAATTTAGTAGAGATACTACTGTAATTTAGAACTGCTTGCCAAGACCACCAAGCAGGGGAAAGTGCCATAAAGTGTCTTTCCCGAGAACACAACAGAATGGCGCAAGTGGGTTTTGAACCGAGACTATGTTGATCATCAGCCTGGTTCTTTAACCACTCGACTACGCTGCCGACACAATTTAAATACAATAATGAAATTTTTGAACATTGTTGTGGTTCTAATTTTTTTTCTCTGTTTGTATAAAAAATAAAACATTTGATTTTGTAATTGTGGGATATTTTTTGTTATACATGTAAATGTGGAATATATGGAATCTTTTTCTCTGTTTGTTATAAAAAACAAAACATTCACATATTGATTCTATAATTGTGGAATAACTTTTAAAAAGTATAAATTCGCTGTTTTATGTCGGCCAATCAGTAGCATTACCAGGGTTGCTATTTTGTGGTTATTCCCAAGATTTATACTTATTTTCTTAAACATTTTCAATGAGAATTTTAACGTGTTAAATTTTAAGAAGCGTTTATTTCGGAGTTAAATACAAGTTTTTGTTAATATTGTAATTTTTGATGGCATTTTTTAAAAACATTTCTATTATAAGTTCTTATCTTTTTAGGTCCAAAGAAAATTGGTCATTATTTAGTTCATCAAATAAAGACCTTTTTCGTCTTCACTTGTCAACTACACATTGCGCTCTCAAGTAATTTTGAACGTTTTTTTTTTTTTTTTTGATAATGTGCCAATTTTTTGGTCAGTTAGGATGGTAACTTTGAGTAGCATAATTTAATAACTGCATGGATAAAATTCATAGACTATGCTATTTTCTATTTTAAAAAGACAATTTTCGGCGCTAGGTGGATGTTAATTTGCAATATTTTTGTCTAATAAAAAATCTTCGTTCTTTTTATTTACAGAAATATTTTTATTAATTCGAGTTTTAAAAATAGTGATTTTTAGAAAATATAGATTTCATTTTTGTTTTATTTTTACGCTTTTTCCTGACTTGCAGAAAAGCTTCGTAGGCGCTTTACTTAGGGCAACCATCAAACGATTACCTCGACCTGCTTGCGAAGATGGCAATATATTGCTCTCTGATTGAAATTTTTTATTTGGAGATATGAGTAAAATATAGAGCTGCTTGCTCGGACCGAGAAGCAAAGAAAAATGCCTTAATTTTTTTTAAAGACACAACAAACTGACGCGAATAAGATTTGAACCGTGACCCTGGAGATCACGTTCGCCATTAAACAACGTTGTTAACTTTTAAATCATGCTGCCGATCTTTGACATTTATTGCGCAAAGAAAATGTCAACATATCATAACGATAAATTGTGTTATTATTTTTTAATTTATAATTTATTACTTCTTCTGGTATAAATCAGAGGTCAGTTTAATTTTAATAAACAAAATAAAAGGCGTAATATATTTTTTAAAGCAAAACTTTTACACAACGTTTCGTCCGTTACATCGATGGACAAAAACAACACACATTGCACAACCTATTATATCGTAACCTATTCAATAAGCGACTGTTTTACTAAAACAAGATATTGCAAAGATAAGCAATGCTTAAAACCTTTGATTCCATTCATTTTGGCCAAAAGCGAGGCGAATTCGGACACACAACTTTGCACTAAAAAGAATTGTAGCGATGATGTTTTTGGTTAAGTAAAAACAAAACGCTTCACTTTACAAACTACTATATATTTTTCAAGGACAAATAAAAAATAAACAAAAAACGTATGCAAATTAGATCGCAAACATAAAAGCATTTACAAACAATTAAAAGACCTGTAAATAAAATGTGTTATGCCAAACTTGGTAATAAAATTTTTATGAAAAGCTAGTTTGGGAGAAATATGTGCATCGAAATACATCGCTTGTCGTCGTCGTCGTCGTCGTCTTTTAAGTCGACCAATACAATGCAATTTATACATCTTCTGAAATCGCAGTTGCTTGGCGCAGAAGGAGTGTTTTTTGCTGTTCTCGTGAAATCGGAAAAATTTAGTTTAATTAAGTCACTAATACAGTCAAAAATATAACAGGACAGTTCTTCAGCTCTTCAAAATTATTTCGGTGCTAGATAGAAAGTTAAAGGCAATTTCAAATTATTAATTTAAACAACTTTTCGAAAACTAGTTTTTGTCTTTTGAGATTAACGGTTCTTCTACTTTTCTTCTTCTTTTTCTTTCAGCCTTTCCCTTCAATCAGGGGTAGCCACAGCGTATCATCTTTCTCCAAACCATCCTGTCTTCAACGTCCGTCTCCTTCGCACCAACTTCCCCATATCTTCTTTCACTGTATCTAAAAATCTTCTTTTTAGCTTCCCTCTTTTCCTTTTTCCCGGTAACTCCATTTCCATCATCTTTTTTTCTACATCGTCTTGGTCTCTCTTCATGAGATGTCCAGAACACCTCAGGTTGCCCTCCCTCATCTTCATTCCTAACCGTTCTACCTTAACTGTACCCCTGATGTACTCGTTTCTGATCTTATCTTTTCTCGTCACTCCCATAACAAACCTCAACATTTTCATCTCTGCGACTTCCATCTCTTCTACTTGTTTCTTTGCGACCGCCACCGTCTCAAGTCCATACACCATTGCTGGTCTTGCCACTGAACTCTACGCTTTTACTTCTTGAGATTAACAGTTGTGTCTGCCATATTAAGTGAAAATCAATTGTTACGAAACAACTTTCTACTTGGATAAGATAATTTTCTAAGTCAGTTGTGGCTTTTAACATCTGTTTCTACGGACGAGGGGAATGACTCGTCTAATCCTGCGCAGTCATGTAATCAAAGATTCAAATTGTTTTGGATCGGCAAAGGGCAATAAAAGTTTAATGGCGTTTGAACGTGAGTTACAAAACAATTTAGGTTATACAATTTTAACGAAACTATTTGAAGTCAGTAACAATTTATCCAGAATTAACAAAATCTAGACCCTTATTCAAATAGAATGAAAAATAAATACAAAAGAATTAATAAAAACATCACTAACGCAAATAAATACTTATTACAGAACATACCTAACCCTATTCTAGCTAAATTAGCATATAAACAAACACTAACCTAACCCTAAGCTAGCTAAGCTAAAATGAACCACGTTAAATGAATGAAAAACTCAGATTACAACGCATTATTACGTCACTATAAACTGAAACAAAGGAAAATTCTAAATAAGAAATGCTATGGAAAGGTAACTTAAACAAAGCTTTTTAAGAACAAAATTCGCGCCGCTAGAAAACGAACAGAAAGAAAACAAATTACAATACTAATTAACTAAGTAGAAGAATTAGTGACGCGAGTTCAAATCCAACAAAAAAACAGTAAAGTAAAGTTTTAACGGAAACAAACAAAAAAACAATTTATAACATATAATAATCTTTTTGCCAAGCTGGAGGTTTTATTGTTCGCCGTCTTGACGGGACCTCACAGCTTAGCGCATCATCCGTCTCAACAACATCATTATGTCCAGTGGAAGAAAACGGAATAAAACATATAATTTCAATCAAAACGATAAAGAAAGACTAAATAAAATTTACGAACAATTGACACAAATATTAGATGAAATTAAAAGTTTGCGAAAGAACAATTGCAGCAAATAAGGACAAAATTGAACAACTAAAAATCGAGAATTTCAAAATAAAGCAAGCCGCAAATTTGAATATATTCCACACAGACAACTTGGAACAATATTCAAGACGTGAGAATATACGAATCTATAGAATTCCTGAGTCAATTTCACAAAATAGCAGAAATGATGGTGAAACAAACTTATTGAAAATAGCTACAGCTCTACAATTGATATTGAACCAAAAGATATTCAAAGAGTTCATCGTCTTGAAAAAAAATATTCACCGTCGGCCAAGCCACGCCCAATCATTGCTCGATTTATTTCGTATAAAAAAGAAACCAATTTTTGTAATCAAAATCCAAACTAAAAGAAACGGGTAAATTGAACAACGCGTATATCACCGAAGATTTGACAACTCTTCGATCCAAGCTTTTCAACTATATCAAAAATGAATGTGACTGTGAGTTTGTACTTGTACACACATATAATGGCAGTATTCGTGCTAAAAGATCTGCGCTTAAACACGGCAAACTAAACGATAGGAAAAAAATGAAGGAATTAGTAATTGGCTTACTATAAACTCAACTGACGATTTATTCAAATTTAACATAGATCTTGACTTTGAGAAACTTGGTTATAAACCACTTATGATCAATTCTTAAAAATTAATTTTAAGTACGAGTGTTTCAATGTAAATAATTAAGTTTCTAAATACCTTTCAATGAATCTCCATACCAATTTTATTACTTGTTTAGTAAAAATTTCTAAGAACGACTTGATGACATGCGATTCCTGCTTACGTCACTACCATAGAAAATGCATCAATTGTCATCCACCTGTCAGCCTAACCACTAATATATCGAACCAAAATTATGCGACCTGCTCCTTATGTAAAAATAGATCTGTCTTCTTTAACTCAAGCGACCCTCCCTCAAATGTAAGTTACAACGACGTCTTCAAAAATTGTCTTTACTATGATGACAAGTCATTAAAGCCCGTTTCCACTACGAGCGTGGAAAAAAGCATTTTTTGTTTGTTTTATTGCTTTTTTTTGCGCTCGCTTCAATTTTAACCGCTCGATTCAATCGAAGATCAATCGCCGTCGTCGTCGTTTGAAGGGCATCCACTCCAGGCCAGACACAAACAGGACTGGGGCCGAGGGTTTATCCTTTTACTACCCCAGACTGCTGCACTGCCTGGATCAGATGCTGGCAGTGATGTCATTAAGCCAGCATCGAGTTTCGTCATCCAAAACCGTCAGATCTCGTGCTCCATGTGGTGCCCAATGTATAGGGCACGCTGTTAATACATGGTCTGCGGTTTGCTCAGAGGCGCCACACTCGCAATTCGGTGAAGGAGCGAGACCCCATTTGTGCATGGACGAATGGAATCGCCCAACACCAGTCCGCAGGCGGTTGAGCTTAACCCAAGCTGCTCGGGGTAAGCCCATCTCAACAGGCCTGGCACTGGTCTCGGGCACAAAAGCACGGAGCCTGGAAGCATTTTCACAGTACTCCGCGTTCCATTTGTGGTTTGTCCATTCAGAGGCGCGGATGCCAAGTCTGGCAAGGTTGTCTAAAAGATTCCGCGCACCTGGCACAAACGGGCGTCTGGATCTTAGTCTCACTTGGCGAGTATCTGAGGACCCACTTAAAAGACCATGCAAAATATGATCGGGGTCCAGAGATCCACGGTAAGCCAAGGAGAGTGTCGCTCCCAGTCGGCGAAGCTCAGCTGGCTAGATGCCTGAGAGTACAGGTAGGTGGTCCGTTGGAGTGGGACGCAGGCATCCAGTAACTATGCGCAAGGCGTCATTCAAGACACTGTCAATGAGGCGAATGTGAGCACTGCGACACCAGACTGGCGCACAGTACTCAGCTGTTGAGTGGACTAGAGACAAGGTGGCTATGCGTAGTGTTTTAGCACCAGCACCCCATCCCGAGCCCACGAGTCGCCTCAACAGTGTGACGCGCGAGGATAGTTTTTTGCGCAATGCCACTAAATGGTGACGAAACGTGAGCGATCTATCCAGTTTTACCCCAAGATAAGTAGGGGTTGGACAGAACGGTAAAAGTCTACCGTTGTTGTAGAACTTTAGCTCACGTTTGGCCTCTCGGTTATTTGAATGAAAGGCTGCCGTCACCGTCTTAGTGTGACTGAGCTTCAACCTCCAAGTCTGGAGATACGCTGACAGTGTGGACATGTCTTGGCTTAATGTCCCCTCCAAGTCCTTCCAGTTTCCAGAAGAGTGCAACAATGCTAAATCATCAGCATAAGCAAACTTTCTGGAAATCATGGAAGGAAGATCGTACGTATAGATGTAATAGGAGGGGAGCCAAGACCAATTCCTGAAGAATGCCGTTTTTAAGACGGCGTAGCTTGCTTTGCTTGCTGTCACCGATGGTAAGGGTGAAACTTCGATTTCGGAAAAGCTCCATGATCATTTTGACCATGTGCTTATCCGGAAGTAGTCTCAGCAGCTTGCAGGTAAGGCCACGGTGCCAGACAGTGTCATAAGCAGCTGTCAGATCGATAAATACGGCACCGGCCTTCTTTTTAGCCTCGAAAGAATCCTCGATGTTCTGGGTTAGCAGAACAACTTGATCTACGGTTGACTTCCCACGTCGGAACCCAGCCTGCTCTTTAGGGAGCAGTGGATCGATTAATGGTTCAACGCGGGCGTAGATAAGCCTCTCGAGGATCTTGTAGGGGACACAGAGCAGAGATATCGGTCGATAACTCTTTGGGTCCCCCACGGGCTTTCCTGGTTTGGGATCGCGACCACAAGCGCTCTTCTCCAGATCTTGGGAATTTTGAGTCGGCGCAAACAGGAAGAAATGAAGTCACGTAACCAGGACATCAAAGCAGCTCCGGCATGGAGTATAAGCTCGGGGCAGATGGAATCAGGTCCCGGAGTTTTACTTGGTTTTAAGTGTTGAAGAGCAGCAGCAAATTCTCTCTGTGAAAAACTGTCAGAGATATTTACTGCGTCTGGTGTTGTGGCCCTCCAAAAGTCAGACACTTCTTGAAAGACAAGTCGAGATGACTTGCGATCAACAGCCTCGTATTTCCCATTTCTAACCAGCTGAGATGCAATAGCATCAGCTGAAACAGGACAGTGACGAGGAGAGTGTCGTGACCTACCAGTAAGGTTGTTCAAAATACTCCACGCTTTTCGACTAGAGTGTGAGAAGTCAATGCTCCGAACTGCCTCGGACCATCGATCCCTCCGCTTTCTGTCAAGCTTGGCAAGCAGAGCTGTAGCAGCCAAACTTGAGTCGTCTCCCTGAGGAGACTGCAGAAAGGTTTTATAGAGGGATTCACACTCTGCATCCCAACACGGAATATAGTTATTTCGATATCCGCCTGGGATAGTCTTTTTGGCTGCTTTCTTAATGGTGTTACAGAAGTCCTGGTAAGCCGCATCCACATTAAGTGAATCAGGCGGCAACAAAGTCTTTGCGAATTTATTCGTCAAAGCAATGTAGTGACTCCATTTGGCCTTGCGGAAGTTCCATCGCTTAACAGGCATGCTTGGCACTGCCATAGCAAACCTTGGTGGTGTAATAAGCGAGGGTCGATGTTGTGACCTGGGAAACTTGTCAAGGACACGTCTATCCGGTAAGCGGCTGTTTGGACCTACGCTAGCGAAAGCTAGATCTGGATTGGTGCCAGTGTTCCAGCGGCCGGAATAAAAACTGGCAGCGTCCTTGGCATTATATAGCAGGGCAAGACAATTAATACTTGCCCAGCCAGCCAAGCACTCACCGTCCGGACTGTTGTCGTCATAACCCCAGTCAGCATGACGACAGTTAAAATCGCCAGCGTAAAGACAGGGGTGAGGAAACACTGGGAGATCCAGGGTTCGCAATCGCGTTGGCGGTGGTTTGTAGACTTTGACTATTTTATAGCCATCAACGTCCACACACAGCCACTCGATCTCCGATGTCGGTGGAGATTGGTCCAAAAGCGTGTATCTCAGTCGCTCGTGGACAAACGTGGCAAGGCCATGCTTCCTGCTTAAAGAAGACCCAGCTAGTTGGTAGTTTGGTAGGACCAACTTCTCTGCATCAGTGCAGTGGGTCTCCTGCAGTAGGATGACGAGTGCCTCAGACTGCATAGCGAGGTGATGAAGAACGTTCATCTTGCTTGCAGTGAGGCCTTCGATGTTCAACTGAAGAATAGTGGGTCTTCGGAATTTGTTGGCAATGTGCCCTGAAAAAGGCAGTTTTATCCTAGCATTGCCCCGTCCTGAAAAGGACGTTTGCCGATTAGCAGACCCATACTGAACATCGGAATGGGTGGATACCCTTCCGTTTTGGTAGGTTCGGTTTCGGTCTGTCATTTTAAAAACAATGAACAGACTTACTCACGGCCCAGGCTGCGTGAAAGCACCTACCATCTGGGCGAAGATCAATAAAAGAGACAAAGAATGCTCTTTTTCACGCTCGTAGTGGAAACGGGCCTTTAAACAGAATACTGAAAAATCAACCTAACGATCTATTGATACTGCACTTCAACATTCGAAGTTTGCAAAAAAATATAGACGCTTTAATTACGAGGTACTTATCTATTGGGACTTGCGCGCTTACCTGATGTTATAGGAATAACTGAAACCAAATTAATAAGTGGTCAAACTCACACTAAAATTGCTATTAACGGCTATTATGCTACTACCACATCATGATACTACAACTAAAGCCGGAGGTGTAGCTTTTTATAATAAAAAAACTTTAGACTTTCAATTAATTAATAATGTAAGCATTGGTATGAATTCAGTTGAGGACTTATGGATTGAGATACAAACTAAATCTAAACCTTTTCTAATTAGAGTTATCTATCGTTACCCAATCAATTTGAAACCTGAATTGGAATTTTTTTCAACTCAATTATATAACATTCTTACCGAATTGCACTCTAAACATAATTCGTTTTACGTTCTGGGCGACTTCCACATAAACCTAATGCAAACTAACAATAATTTCGTTGAAAGTTATCTCAACAATATTTTGAGATTATTGTGCAAATGTGCACTATATGTAATTCTTCCATTAAACAAAGAAAATTTCCCGATGCATTAGAAAAAGCAGAAATTATCCCAATTTTCAAAAAACGCATGTAAATCTATTCACTAACTATAGACGCAAATCTCTTTTACCTCAATTCAGCAAAATATGGGAAAAACTAATATTTAATAGAATTTACGTTCTACCTGGAGAGATTAAATTTGTTTTAGACAAAATTATTCTGTAACACAATTCGGCTTTAGATAAAATTATTCGACTACTCATGCAATAAGCTATATCTACGATAAACTTATTAAAAACAATGGTTTATACTCTTGCTGCATTTTTCTTGATCTGACGAAAGCTTTGACACCATAGACCAGGGGTCGGCAACCTTTTCAACGCAGTGTGCCAGTTTTTGAATTTTGTTAGCTGAGTGTGCCGAAATATTTTTGATAATATAATACAGGGGTCGGCAACGTTTTCTTTCCAGTGTCCCAAGTTGTGAAATTCAATGTCAAAATATACGTTTGCGTGCCGATGTCTTCACTTCGATTTCATCTCCGATTTCGCTATTTTTCTCCAAAAATCAGAATGTTCTCTAAAAAAAAAAGGTCTTCACTTCGATTTCATCTCTGATTTCCCTATTTTTTTCCCAAAATCAGGGTAATCTCTAAAAAAAAAAAAAAGGTCCGTAAACGTGTTTTTGAAAAATATTTACGACGCCGCGTGCCGTATAAAATCACCTCGCGTGCAATGATTGGCACGCGTGCCGGGGGTTGCCGACCCCTTCCATAGACCACTCTAAGCTATTAAATAAGATGGAAACACAATTAGGTTTTCGTGGATTATCATTAGATTTAATTCAAAGTTATTTAAGCAATAGAAGTCAATATACAAAAATAAAGAACCATCAATCTTATCCCTCAAATGTTAACTGTGGAGTACCCTAGGGCTCGTCTTTAGGTCACTTACTATTTCTTATATATACAAACGATCTATCGACGGCAAGTTCATCTGAAACCATTCTCTTTGCAGATGATGCTTATTTAAGTTCATCAGACAAAAATTTGAACTCTTTGCAAAAAAGAGTTAATGACAAACTCTTTAAGATAGATCTATGGCTGCGCACAAACAAATTATGTTTAAATTAATCGAAAACTTCCTTTATGATCATTAATAAACCTCCTAGCACAACTTTCACAGGAAACTTTTAAATTTCGATTAATTCTCACACTTTGAAGCGCGAAAGTGTTGTTAAATATTTAGTTATACTTATTGATCAAAATTTAAATTGGTCCGTCCACACAAAACAGTTATCTCTTCAACTTTCGCGTTATGCTGGCCTACTCTATAGGACCCGTAAATTTCTAGGCAAAGAGACTTTAAACTTAATATATTACAGTTTAATTTATAGTAGAGTACAATATGGCATAACAATATGGGGTTCAGCTAAAAAAACTCACCTACACGCAATGGCGTACGCAGAAATTTGTGAAAAGGGGGTTTTGGAGCCGAAAACACGATTGCTCTAAGTGGTCCTGGTAATGGGCAAAAACTTCCAAAATTAAGCCTACTTTCAAAAATAAAGAGTTTTGGTTTTAAGAACATCTTGCAGTAGTATGAATTTCTTTTTACCAAACCGTAAAACTAACTATTGAAAAGGCATGTGCTTGTAATTCAATCATGACAAGAAACTTTCCAAATTAAAAGCAACTCGTGTAAATGATGAGAACAATAGGTGAAAAATTAAACAAACAAAAAAAACCTTATTTAACAAACATACAAAATTTTATTACAGGCTTATATTCAAACGCCTGTTTTTTCACTTAATCTGTTAATTACATCATCAGGGCAAGGCGTGTGGCTCCTATAAATGTTTAGTAATCCAAGTTCATTCATTCAAGTGGTACCAGTTGTGTTTCGTAAGCACGTTTTTAGTCTGCGTAATGTGGAAAACGATTGTTCACTAGTGCATGTTGTCACTGGAAGAGTTAATGAAATGGTCATCAATGTAAATATGTTGGGAAAAGCATCGGAACTGCATTCCTTGATGCTGTTCAACGCATCAGTTGGTCTTCCTGCTCCGTTCAACCGAAAACGTTTCCTGTACCATAATATCAGTTCAAGCACTAATCCTCCCGAGGATTTCGTTAAATCATTTTCGTAACATTTTTCCGAAACTTGAATACTTTTAATTTGTTGAGGAGTTGGTTTACTAGTTGGATCAGCAGAAATTACACCCTGAAATTTACCAATAATCGATTTGTGTGCTTCAAGAGTGACAATAAAGTTATCAAGGAAATGAAATAAAAATCCCTACTCTAAAATGTTCTTCATCTGTTGCAGCAGCAATGTTGCATCGATTGGTCTGTTTTGAAGTAATCTTCGGCTTTGGTCGTTTCTTGCGCAAAAATATAGAGCTGGTGAAATTCATATTCGGCTTTTTTTCTAAGACACTTCAATTCATTTGCAATATTCTGTGCAATGTTGACGGCCTTAAGAAGGTTTATCGATTTTTTTTTTGCTTAACTTTGCACAAAACAACATTGTATCCAAAAACGTTTTTTGAAACTAAGAGAGCAAGGCAAAATTCACTTTGCTTAATTGTCGATAGCAACTGCAGAGCTCGTGATGAAGTTTCTCTGACTGGCCATGCTAAAATTTCTGCCAAAGCTTCTACAGCGGTAAATTGTAAATTTGAAAAAGTACTAACACTCTCGTGTCGATCGACCCATCTGGTGGCACAAATTTAAACAAGATTTAAAGCTTTTGTTGTTGACGAAATCGTATTGATGGACTTGCGTAAGGGACATTCCATGTCAACTCACACCCTTTTCGGCATTTTTTGGCCAACCATCTTCAATTTTGCTAAAATTTGGCATGTTTGTAGGTTTGGACGAGAAAATGTCTCACACCAAATTTCAAGTTTTTAAATTAAATAGTTTTTGATATATGAAGATTGAAAATTAGACACAAAATCGCCGCTTGAACGCCCCTGATTGAGCAAAAGTAGCCCTTCTGGCTTTATTTTTTGTTCGATTTCAAAGATGTTAATATCATTGGAAAGCTCTTTTCAGCAGCTTTCCAATGATATTCATATCTCAAATGTATGTATATAAATAAAAAAGTTATTTTTTGTCGTGACCTTGTGACCTTGACCTCGCATGACCCCAAAAACCCCTCTAGACAAAAAAAATTTTTCAATATTTTTGTTCCTTACGTAGAGGAGTATCAGCATTGTTTGAAATATGCTCCAAATGGGAGCAACAGTATTGGAGCCAAACTTGCAGACGTCACTCAAAATTGTCAATCATTCCAACACATTTCTCTTTGAGAATTTCTCAAATTTTTGCTGTATTTAATGCCTTTAGTTCATCAATGTTTAAACTAATGGTACTAAATAAAGCAAAAAATTTGAGAAATCTCTAAAGAGGGATCAGTTTGAGTGAGTGACAATTTTGAGTGACGTCTGCAAGTTTGCTTCCAATATTATTGCGCCCATTTGGAGCATATTTTAAACAGTACATAGCTTTAATGCAAAGCAACCAAAATAACTGAAACTTTGACCAATGATGGTACAATAATTGATATTTAAGTCGACCAAGTTTCTTGAAATTCTATTGATGTTGATAAGATTTAATAAAATTTGTATGGGTTCTGTTTTTTCTTGGGTCACCCTGTACATAAATTAAAGTGTTAATTTTACATACTCTGGAAATTTTTGTGGATGTTTTACACTTCGTAGTGTACTGTACGATTATTTTAGGCTGGATTGCTACAAAATTGTCATTGTTTATAACAACAATATGCATTATTATTGTTATTTTGTTGATTTTATTAATGTCTCATTGTTTGTTTAGCTTTGTGTCTTTGGGTATGTGCTTATAATGTCTAATTTTTTCCTGGGTAGTATAATATTTACACTTTATAAAACTGGGTTTGGGTGGTTTGGAACGGATTAGGCCATTTACATGTAGGGAAAAGTCGGGTATTATGCACCCCTCAAGCGAAATCCCCGTAAAAATTTTATTTTTAATTTTTCGAACACAAAATTATCTCGATACAATGTCCTCAGTCTATACTTTCTTTTATGCAAATATCAGCTCGTATATTGTTTTATATAAAGTTTTTAGATAAAGGGGTCCACATTAGAAGCTGTGCTTGTAATGAGGACCCCTACCGGAAGTGACGTAATTAAAAATATTTTGTAAAATTTAAAATTTCAAAGTACTTTCTTTATAATGTAAGAATTTATTATTTAAAACAAAAAAAAATAACGTCAAATCAAGCAACGAAAAATGTAATGCTAAAACAGTCAGACCTCATGCTCTATGTGGTGCCCGATGTATAGGGCATGTCGTTAGAACATGGTCTGCGGTTTGTTCAGAGGCGCCATACTCGCAATTCGGTGAAGGACCGAGACCCCATCTGTGCATCGACAAATGGAATCACCCAACACCAGTCCGCAGCCGTTGAGCTAAACCCAAGCTGCTCGGGATAAGCTCATGCCAACAGGCCTGGCACCGGTCCCGAGCGCAATTTTCAATTTTGTACCCAAGGAATCGTAATCTACATATTTTCAACCGATCAAAAATTCAAAATTTTTTTCTCTGTTCATAAAAATTCTATCACTCAGCTCTTGAAGCGATCAAGGAGCACTCCATGTTAGTTATCATGGCAAAGCTTTTTTTAGGAGATTTTTAAGATAATAAACAAACCAATCTGTTTCATATATAGCGTTTGCAAATGCACCGAAAAATAAATATGATTTGTAATGTTTTCTAACACGCGTCTAACTTGAAAGCAAGCTGTATTTACAATGGTCAGCAAAACGAACATACAGATAAAACGTGCGAGTAGTGTGACGTCACTATGAAGCTTATGAGCGTAGTTAATCGATATGTTACATCTTCCTTCTAAAAAAATCAAATGACACACTGAAAATAAAATAAAACAAACAAGCTTTTTTTAATGCGCACTATACAATGTAGTCTTTGTATTTGGACGGAAATTTGATGGGCCGCCCGTAACGAGATGTAGGACGTGATTCATGCATAACTGAGCCTGAAGATTGGCTATTAGAAAGTGGCTCAAGTTGTGGTTGGTTTACGTCAGAGTTTTGTTTAAAATTAGCTCTGTGACTTTGAAAGTGTCTGTTGTAAGTCGGAAAAGTTAAATTTGCTTTGTATAAATGACGGCGATTTCTGCGCAGGAAACCTTTCTCGCCACAAATCGTGTAAGAGCGTGGTTCAGGGCGCACATCGACAACACATGACTTATTCCATTTTTTGTTCTTACGATAACATACAACATCTCCTTTCTGCAAAGGTTTCAATGGATTTGCACAGCGATCATAATAACGTTTTTGACGAGATTGCGCTTTGATTAATTCTGCAGACGGATCAACAATATTGGGGGTTAACAATGATGTCGCTACAGGTATTTTTGTTCTTAGACGTCTGCTCATTAACATCTGAGCCGGAAAATATTTCATGCCTGAAACTGGAGTATTACGATATTCTAAAAGAGCTAAATACGGATCTGTGTTTTCTTTTCAGAATCTTTTTAAGAGTTTGGACACTGCGTTCAGCCTGACCGTTACTTTGACTGTATGTCGGGCTTGAAGTGGTAGTTTTGATGCCCCAAGCTTTGGCAAACGCAATAAATTCATTACTTTGAAACGGCATATTGTCACTCACAATTTCTACAGGTATACCATGCCGCGCAAAAACGCTTTTACATTGTTCAATAATAGTAGAAGCTGTTTTGTCAGATAAACATTGTAACTCAGGATATTTAGAATAATAATCAACAATCACAAGATAATCTTTGGCTTGAAAAGTCATAATATCAATACCCACTTTAAGAAAGCGCTCATTCAAAATAGCGTGCGATATCATGGGTTCACGTTGTTGATTGTTTTGATACTTAATACACAATTCACAATTTTTGACAATGCGCTCAATATCAGCATTCATACTAGGCCAATAAACCAAGCTCTCTTGCTCGAGATTTACATTTTTCAATACCAAAATGCGACTCGTGAATTAAATTTAATGTTTGCGGTTGTAAAGATTTTGGTATAACGATGCGTTGGTCATAAAAAACTACGTCATCTATAACATGCAACATATCACGCACATTCCAATAGGGTCGTACAGATAAACAAACATTTTTTTGACACCTTGGCCAACGAGTCTGACAATAAGTCTTAACTTTTTGTAAAATTTCATCGTTTTTTGTGGCTTGTTGAATCTCATCGAATTTTGTTGTGGTAACAGGCAGATTTATAATAAGCGAATGAACCACTTGAACAAGATCCTGATTTATTTTTGCATCATGAGTATCTGTTTGATAAGCTCTTGATAATGTGTCGGCCAGATACAAATACTTTCCTGGAACATATTTGATTTTAAAGTCATAAAGCTGCAGACGAAGCATGAGACGTTGCAGTCGTGGAGGAGTTTTGCTTAGTGGTTTTTTCCATATGTATTCTAAGGGCCTGTGATCACTTTCAATTGTCACAGCTCGGTGTCCGTAGACGTACTGGTGGAATTTTTCGCATGCGAACACAATAGATAGTAATTCCTTTTCTATCTGAGCGTAGTTTCTTTCAGCTGGAGATAATGATCTTGAAGCAAATGCAACAGGTTTGCCCTCTTGTATCAAACACGCCCCTAGTCCGTCTTGCGATGCATCGCATTGAACAGTAACTGCCTTGTTAACATCGTAGAAAGCTAGCACAGGTTTACTAATCAAGGCAAGCTTTAACTTTGCTATAGCTTCGTCATGCTCATTATCCCAAGTCCATTCAGAATTTTTTTTTAGAAGTTTACGCAAAGGGGCTGTGATAGAAGATTCATTTGGTATATATTGAGAAAGGTATTTCGTCATTCCTAAAAATCGTTGAAGTGAGGGGACATCTATAGGTGGAGGCATATTGACAATTGCATCAATTTTCTGGTCATCTGGCATCAATCCTTCTTTTGTAACAAAATGTCCCATATAACTTACGGAATTCACTTTAAATTGTATCTTTTCTCGGTTAAATCGAACACCACTTTCCCTTGCTCTGGAAAGCAATGCAAGCATTATAGCGTCATGCTCTTTCTCGTCTTCTGCAGCTATTATAATATCATCAGCTATAATATGTACTCCTTTAATATCACCAAATGTGCTCTCATTGCGTTTTTGCATGACTTCACTTGCTGAACATAGCCCAAAAGGCATCCGTAAAAATCGCTTTCTCCCCCACGGCGTATGAAATGTTGTGAGAAATGATGACTTTTCCGTGAGGCCAACGTGCCAATAGCCATCTTTCATGTCAATGACCGAAAAAACGCGTTTGCCGCAAAGCTGCGCTTGTACATCAGCTGGAGTTGGAATAACATAACGTTCTCGCATTATTGCAGCATTTAAAGGCTTCGGATCCAATCACAAACGTAAACTTTTATCTTTCTTCTCTACCACTACCAGATTGCTCACCCATTCAGTTGGGCAATCCACATCAGCAACCATGCCATCTCTAGTTAAACGTTCCAGAGTTGTTTTTAATTTCGGGCGAAGCGCATAAGCAATATGTCGTGGTTGCTGTATAACCGGTTTTGCGTCATCACGTAATGTAATATTATATTTTTCTTTGTGTAAACCCGTGCCAGAAAAGACTTCTAAAAAATTGTTTGTAACCATGTCTAAGGTAAGGTTTGAAGATTCCGAAATGTCCTCTATTTTTTTAACTAAATTTAATAGTTCACATGCATGTTCGCCGAGTATTGGCGTATGAATGATATCAGTAACAAAAAAAATCAACAAAAATTTACGATCCGTTCTATCACAAATAATCATCTCTACCGTGCCTAATGGTTTAATTAACGCATTACCAAAACCACGCAATATCGTAGATGTAGATGAAAAAGGAGCTAAACGCATTTGTTTGTATAAGCTTAAAGGCAAAACATTCACTTCCGCGCCGGTGTCCAGTTTAAAAGATAAAGTACTAGTGTTGTTATGGTGATCAAGCACCGTAAGCGTTGATCGCATTTTTGAGCCGGTCGGTTTGCTTTGAAGGCTACACATTTGGAAAACCGTCGAGTCAGCTTGAATTTCTGAAGTGATTTCTTTTATGTTTCTCGTATCCGACTTAAAACTTCTGCAAACAACCGCGAAATGGTTATATTTTCCACATTTTCGACAAGTTTTGCCATATGCTGGGCATTGTCTGGGCAAATGCACGAGGTCACAGAATCGACAAGGTTTGTTGGAAACCGAAGTATTAGACGCCGAGAAACTAGGGTAACGATCTTTTTTAATTTCTTGAACTAAGGAAGAATTTATTTTTTCATTTGACATATATTGCATGCGAGCTTTTGTGACTTCAATTGATCGACATATATTTATTGCCTTTTCTAAAGTAAGATCTTCTTCCTCTAACATTCGCTGTCGTGCTGTCTCGTCGTTGGTGCCAAATAAAATTTTGTCCCGCAATAGTCTATCCTTGAACGCACCAAAATCACAATTATTTGCTATTAAACGTAACTCAGTTAACCATATATCAAATAATTCGCCAACTGCTTGTTGACGCTGCCAAAATTTATAAATGTCGAAAACAGGTCGCCGCCTGGGATTAGAAAAAACTTTATAACGGTCCAAAACAATGTCAGTCGTGAGATTCTCATCATCTAGTGAAATGCTAAAATTATCAAAAATATCTCGGGCTTCTTCGCCTGCACAATTCAGTAAAATTGCTATCTGAGTAGCTATTGGTTTAGTATGTAATTCAGACGCAGCATAATATATTCTGAAAGATTTTTCCCAACGCCGCCATTCCTCAGCAAGGTTTTCTGCATTAAAATTAACCTCTCTTGGCGTTTTAAACTGACTCATATTTGCTTAGTTCGAATAACTTCTGACACCATGTAATGTTTTCTAACACGCATCTAACTTGAAAGCAAGCTGTATTTACAATGGTCAGCAAAACGAACATACAGATAAAACGTGCGAGTAGTGTGACGTCACTATGAAGCTTATGAGCGTAGTTAATCGATATGTTACAATTGATTTGCAAATGTACCGAAAAATAAATATGATTGAACTATAAAGAGCTGAATGAAAATTTTTTGAGCAGAGAAAAAGTTTGGATTTTTGATAGATTGAAAATATGTAGATTACAATTCCTTGGGTACAAAATTAAAAATTGCGTCCCGGGTACAAAAACACGGAGTCTGGAAGCATTTTCACAGTACTCCGCTTTCCATTTGTGATTTGTCCATTTAGAAGCGCAGATGCCAAGTCCGGCAAGATTGTCCAAAAGATTCGCGCAGCTGGCACAAACGAGCATCTGGATCTTAGTCTCACTTGGCGAGTATCTGATGGCTCACTTAAAAACCACATAAGATATGATCAGGGCCCAGAAATCCATGGTGAGCCAAGAAGAGTGTAGCCCCCAGTGCCAAGAAGAGTGTCGGCCCGGCGAAACTCAGCTGGCTGGATGCCTGAGAGTATGGATAAGTGGTCTGTTGGAGTGGGACGCAGGCATCCAGTGACTATGCGCAAGGCGTCGTTCAAGACACTGTTGATGAGGCGAGTGTGAGCACTGCGACACCAGACTGGCGCACAGTACTCAGCTGTTGAATAGACTGGAGATAGAACAGCTATGCGTAGTGTTTTAGCACCAGCACCCCATCCCGAGCCCATGAGTCGTCTCAGCAGTGTGACGCGAAAGGATAGTTTATGGTGCAATGCCACTAGATGGTGACGAAACATGAGCGATCTGTCCAGTTTTACCCCAAGATAAGTAGGGGTTGGACAGAACAGTAAAAGTCTATTGTTGTTGTAGACCTTTAGCCCATGTTTGGCCTCTCGGTTAGTGCAGTGATGGCAAAATTACAATCATATATAATACTGAAAGTACATTACCATTTGCATTTGCTGTAAAGTGGTACTTTAAACTATAAAAAAAGAACATTTCCATACTTTTTGTGAACAGTTATTACCAATCAATAAAGTTATACTGCTCTGGAGCAAGTAATCGCCTGACTGTTTAAAACTCTTTTTTCTTGTTTTTAAATTCTCTCGTTTTAAACTCACTTCTCTCTATCGTTTTCTCTCACTCTTTTTCTCCCTTTCTCTGTATCTCTTTTTACAAGAAGTGAAATTGTAGAGCTGCTTGGGCGAATGCTTTACAAGAAAAAAATAGTGAGGGTTGTGCGAATAATTTACAAAGAATACATTTCGTTTTTTTAAACGACATAAGCTTATCAATAAGCGAATACTTTGCAAGAAACAACAAAAAAAATTTTTTTTTTATTTAATTGTTTTTATCAGACACCAAGGTCCATAGACAGGCAATAAAAAGGCAAAAGAACACAAGACACAAAAGCAGAACACCACGAGAAAAGAAAAAATTAACCAATCAAAATAAAGAAAAAAAACACCTATGATGGAATAATAAATTATCTAATTTTGATAAGTGTATTGTTATATTTCATCCAGAAAATAGATTTATACAGGGCATCAGAAGAAATGTATACATTGGATGAATTGTTGCATCTTTTTAAGAACGAATATAAGTAATTTCTAATTAGGGCATCAAAGGTCTTAATATTTGAATGAATTTGTCGAGTTCTAGTGGATTCCTGTCTATTCCAGTTCTAGCAGATTCCAGGTTCCTGCAAATTAATATGATGCTAAAAAAATTGTTATTATTTGTTTTTGAAAAAAATAAAGTTTATCGCTTAGCCTACGTTACAAGAAACAGTTAAAAACTATTGTTTTGCTGAATACTGTTTTTTTAAGTATTCGTTTGTTGATAAGTTTATGTTGTTTGAAAAAAACAAAATGTATTTTATTCTTTGTATATCATTCGCCCAACCGTCGCTATTTTCTTCTTGTAAAGCATTCGACCAGCTCTACAATTTCATTTCTTGTAAAGAGAGACATAGTATCAGTGGTGAGACCAGCAATGGTGTATGGACTTGAGACGGTGGCGATCACAAAGAAACAAGTGGAAGAGATGGAAGTCGCAGAGATGAAAATGTTGAGGTTTGTTATGGGAATGACGAGAAAAGATAAGATCAGAAATGAGTACATCAGGGGTACAGATAAGGTAGAACAGTTAAGAATGAAGATGAGGGAGGACAAGTTGAGGTGTTATGGACATCTCATGAAGAGAGACCAAGACTATGTAGGAAAAAAGATGATGGAAATGGAGTTACCGGGAAAAAGGAAAAGAGGGAAGCTGAAAAGAAGATTTTTAGATACAGTGAAAGGAAGATATGGGGGAAGTTGGTGCGAAGGAGACGGACGTTGAAGGCAGGACAATTTGGAGAAAGATAATACGCCGTGGCTATCCTTGATTGAAGGGAAAGGCCGAAAGCAAAAGAAGAAGTAAAGAGAGACAAAGATAGAAAGAGAGGGAGAAAAAGTGAGAGAGAACGAGAGAGAGAAGTAAGTTTAAAACGAGAGAATTTAAAAATAAGAAAAAAAGTTTTAAACAGTCAGGGCGATTCCTTTACCTGCTCCGAAAGGTTTTTTATGGAGAATTTTTTCTGAGTAAATTTATTAGTGATATTGTATAATATTTTGTTTATTATAAAATAATTAGAAAGTTCACCAATATTAGTGAAGTGACTATTAATAAATTTAACTAGTGAAGTGATTATTAATAAATTAGCACCTCAGATTTTCAGAAGCATGCCTGACAAGCGCATCATTGGCAACAGACTTATAAAGCTGACCCCACTAATCATTGTAATAAGTTAGGCTTAGATTATTACAACAGAGACAACAAAAAAAGTGAAAAAAGTACACCCTCTACATCATCTCAATGCACATTTAAATCCACCCAGAAACATAAAGGCCACAATATTTCACAACAATGATCACATTAACATGATCATCTCAGAATTGAATCTCATACATAAAGAATGCAAAGAAAACCTCAAACACATCCACACTAATATTACCTTTTAATACCTCAGCTCCAGAAAAAATAACAAAGTCACCAACACCATACCCATGACATCCATCCATCAGAACAAACATTACCATGTCACATGTGTTCAAAACTGGCCCAGCTCTGGACCAACAAACCACCACTCTTGCAAAGCTGCCCATAGAAAGTAAATCCAAACGTTTACAAACCACAATGCCCAATATGCTTGAAACACACACACACACACACAACACCAATCACCTTTTTAACTGCAACATAATACTGACACAACGCCATACCATTAGTTTATGGACAAATCCCCTAAAAGCAGCAGAGCTCATCCAGGAGTGGGAATCCAGATTTGCTACATTACAGGAGTAAGAAGGATCCACCAAGATCATCCTTAGAGGAGGGGTAAAAACCACAACAACAGAAAAAGTAAAAGGATTATTCACATATATACAATTTTAATCAACCAAATACTGTAAAAATTTAAAAACAAATTATTGGACTCATCAAAACTTAGCAACTACAACTGTAGTTAAACAACTCAAAACTTAAAAAATTAATAATTTCGAATCCTTACTCTCTTTCAAAATGCTAATCAAAGGATTTATTATTATAAAAATATATAACAATTATTGCAGCCTAGTTGTAGTTGCTAAGTTTTGATAAGTCCAATAATTTGTTTCAGTTGTTTCAAACTTTGTCATTTGTCTGCATACAGTAGATTTGCAAAGAGCTTCATTTCTTCCAAAAATAGTTTGGAATTTTGGCATGGCTTGCATTGCATGTTCACCATTGTGTTTTAACAATAAGAACTTGTTGCACAGTTGAAAACCATTCCAAGCCACAGTATTCTAAGCAACAATTATTAACCAAGTACTAGTATTCTGCAAATAATTCAATTTTATATAAAGTATTCTGCAAATGAAAACAAAAATAACTAATTGGAATATAGACACTTTGCAAAAACATCAAAAGTATGCCCTTAAACTTTTAACACCCAAAACGTTAGCCAAATTCAAATTTGGTGAATTTCTGTAACACCCTATATATATTTGTAGTTACTTTTAAAATAAAATTATTTTAACTGAATGTAACAATAGCTTCAACTCAAATCAACAAAATTGCTGTTTTACAACTATAGATTATCAGTAATATAGCTACTACATGACTTTCAAACCATCCAGAAAAATATTTTAAAAGTTTTTCAGCACATTTTGTATGAAACTAATGTCAATTGCAATGTTAACAATAATATACATTAACAATAAAAACATTTTTAAAATAGATTGTTAGTTGGTACAATTTCATTGTTTTGAAATGGGCAAGCAAAACAGTAAACTAAAACCAGAAGATATTAGAGATCTCCGAGCTGTCACTGAATTCAATGAACATGAACTTCAAGAATGGTACAAAGGATTTATAAAAGTAATTTTCTGTTTTTTTGGTGCTCTAATTTTTCTTGTAATAATGTTAGTAAATAAGATGTGTAAAAGATATTTCATTCTTTGCCTTTTGCTACTGATTATATATTTTTAAAGATTTTTTCCTTAATATTCTTCAATTGAATTACTAAAATGTGTTTGCAAGCAGGTTTGTTTTTTGTTTAGGTAGGTTTGTGTATGGCTGTAATGAAAATTTTGTATAAGTTCATGTAAATGTGTTTGTTGTGGTCAATTTATGAGTTGTTTAGCTTTTGGTTGTGTTGCTGAAAGATTTTGGTATTGAGGGTGTTGAGTATAGGTAAGTAATTGGATGTGAGGGGGTAAATGGTCTACCAGCTAGTGTAATCATGCAAGTCTACTGAAGCAGTTATCATGTTTGATGAAGTAGATTATTCTGTTTGATTGGGTGGTTAGAGATGTTAGAGTGTTTGTGTTTTAGTGTGATGTGATTGGAGTTGAGCATGATGTCTTCAATCAGTTCTCCTCTATGGTCTTCAGTTGGCAAATATCATAATGGTGAGTGAGCGTTGATATCTGTTGGGATGATTGTGTTTGGAAGATTTGTTATGGTTGTAAACATACTGGATATAATTCAGTTTTGTCTCTTCTATTGCTGTGATACCTGCTTGTGCATTTTTAATGAGTAGTTGTACAGGGTGCACCATAAGTTTTGGAGCATTTTTACACACATATATCTACTGTTCCAACAGATGATTTTAAATATTTATTTTAAGAATATACTTGGAATATTTTAAATTTTCATATTATCCAACTAATTTTAAATGGTTTCGAATGATGTCAAAAAAATTATAATTTCTTTGCACAGAAGAAATTATAGATCCACACAAATTGCCTGCATTTTTTAAGAGAAAACATTAAGAAATTTTAGATGAAAGAGATGTGGCTGCCTTGCTCACCAGATCTTAATCCTCTAGACTTTTTTGTGTGGGCTTACTTTGAATAGACAGTATGCTTAAAGAACCATACCAGAATCAAGTCTTAAAAAAGGATTTGAAAAGAGCATGGGAAACTATGCTGCAAAAAATATTGTGTGTAATTTGTGATGATGTTCCAAGACAGTTGAAGGATGTTATTGAAAATAATGATGGGCATATTGAAATTAATTGCAATTTTTTTTGTAATATAAACACTATTTAATGATCAATTTTTTAATTTTTAGCAAACTAACAACTTTATATTAACTTACATTAAAAATGTTCCAAAACCTATGGTGCACCCTGTATTTCATCTGTTTTGTTATGGATGCCATTTGTATTAAGTTGCAGGATTTAGAGAAAGTTCTTTGGTGATGTTGCGTTTGTTTGCGTTCTGTGTTTAAAAGTGCTGTGAAGTGTGCAGCACCATAAGTTGTTGTTGTACTTTGTTGTGATTTGGGAGCATTTTAAATGTACCCAGTGCTTATTATGAAATAGATGTTTGGTGTTAGTGATAAGTTTGAGACAAATGTCACAAACCTATTTTTGTTTGTGCCTTTGCAGTCCATGGTTTGGGTGCATGTCACCCCCATAAAGCAGCAATCTGATCATCCAGTTTGTGAGTAAACTGAAAAATTGACTGTCCCAAAAAGCCAGAAATGAGCCTTTTTTCTCTAGATAAAGCAAGAGCTTCACGATTTGACAGGAAGCAGAAGTGAGTCTATTTGTTGTGGTTAAAAATCAACACCTATGTCCTAACTTTGATGAGGCTGACTCATTTAGAAAAGTACTTTTTAAAAAGATACATTGGCCAAGTACCTTAATGGCAGAATTAATAAGAATTTTTTTAGATAAGCATTTTTTAAAATATTTTATGCCATTTGAAAGTTAAACAATTAAATAACCTTGTCGTACACAGAGTTGAATTTTTGAACCAAAAAATTATTTTTTGGCTTTTTTGAATTAGTTTTGTGCTCCTGAGCTTGAGATATAAATATTTTATGATGGCATCATCAGCATATGCTATTTCTAGACTGGTCATAAGTGTTCCTATTAGTTTTAAATAAAGCAATGTCACCTTTAGTTGCTAATTGAAAATGTTTTTACGAAATACATTTTTCCAAAGTTACAAGGGTAGGCTGAAAAGTTTATAGCCTGACCCAGAAGGACTTATGTTACAGTGATCAAATTTGACATGCATAAAATGTAATCCTTTGTGACACTAATGGCATACTTTATTTTCAGATTTACTGATGTTGATGTGTTTTTTGAGACTTTGAAAAGTGAAACTAGAGAGCTTCAATGAAAATGGACAAAATTTGGCACTGTGGTATTAACAAATATATACAGAAAAAGGGGTTAACCCCCAAAGACATTCATACCAATATGGTTGCTGCATTAGGTGATGATGCTCCAGCTTTATCAACAGTGAAAAAGTGGGCAGCTGAATTCAAGAAGGGTAGGGAGAGCCTTGAAGATGACCCAAGGTCTGGTCATCCAGCATCAGCAACAACTCAAAAAAACATTGACCATGTTTACCACATGGTAATGGATGACAGATGTTTAACAGTTAATCAAATAGCATATGCTGTAGCAATTTTTCATGAACGAGTTGAGAACATTCTGCACCAAGAACTAGGCATGTCGAAGGTGTCTGGTCAGTGGGTGCCATGCCTTTTGACACCTGCTCAAAAGCACACCTGGCTGGTCATGTTGCAGACAAACTTGGCCTTTTTTGACATGAATTAGGACAGTTTTCTTAAATGTTTTCTCACCCAAGATAAGTGTTGGATCTATCACTTTGAGGCAGAGACCAAATGGCAATCGATGCAGTGGAAACATCCTTCTCCAAAGAAGGCCAAAGTGGTGTTGTCTCCAGGGTAGGTGATGGCCTCCGTCTTCTGGGATGCAAAGGGTATTGTGTTCATTATTTATCCTCCTGATTTTATATCTGTATTTATCCTCCTGACTCGTAGGAAAGTGATGAAGGTGCTAATACATAGGGTAAGCAATTACTTCAACCTGCTTTTGGAGATGCCAAGATATTGCTATCCGCTTGTAATTGAATAAAGATATGACTGTAATTTAGAACTACTTGCCAAGACCACCAAGCAAGGAAAAGTGCCGTAAAGTGTCTTTCCCAAGGACACATCTGAATGGCACAAGAGGGTTTTGAACCAAGACAATGTTGATCGTAGGCACAGTGCTTTAACCACTTGACCATGCTGCTGACATTTGACCACACTGCTGTCTTAATCTCAAATCAAAAAACAAACTCAAATCAACACTTTTTAAATGTCATCTAGTAAATCATTGTTGGTATTTTAGAAATGTTATTTTTTCTTGATAAAATTGAACTGTAATTGCAAGACAACACATTTACTTGACATAAAACCTTTTAAAACAGTTTTTGTCTCTATTCAAGCACAGGCTTACAAGTTGTGCCACTTCTGCTGTCCCATTTTATGCAACCTTGCTGTTGCAACCTTTGAGCTTTCAGCAATGAGGAATACCATCAACAATGATTGGCCAATGTTAAAAAGCATCATACTGTATATCTGAGTCAAGTCTCTATTCATTTGGCTTTGTCATTTTGGTCCTAGGGAAGAGCACTATACAGGCAGTGCTTCTAAATTTCTTTAACAACCAATTGAGGTTCTTGACAAGTAATATACTGTATAAGAATCATTGCAACTTTTTTATAAAAATTGAGCAAACCCAACTATCGTTTATTACCATGCTTTTTTTCATGGTCTGAATGCAATGTCCAGACATTTGATATCAACAATTCTGCAAAATAGATGATTGTGCAAACTGTCCATTTTTCTGATTTTTGCTTTAATTCTGTGCAATGATATCAAGCAATCAATATTGTCAACTCCTCCCATATTGCAGTTGTAAAGTTGCACACACTGGGGTTGATCTATCATTATAAATTTTTTTTTGGCTTTCTAACCATCTTTGCACCTTGTACTTTTTATCAATATCAGGAAAACTGAATGCTAGAGGGTCAGCTTTATTGTCTTGCCAACACAAAATGGTTATAGTTCTGTCATGAGTCACTTTGCTATCTTACCCTTCTTTTTTAAAGTCTTTTTCAAACTTCAAAACACTTCCTGCTAATCAGTTGCTCTTTAACACACAAAGAAAATAATTTCTTTTGCTTTTCAATTTTTGAATAGAAGGTGTTGAAGTTTATCAAAATATAATTTTAAGTTTTTATTGAAGAGAATTGTCTGAGCAAGCCTCAGAGGAACATGTCAAGATGTTTTGTAGCTTCTGGGGCTGTGGTGCTTTCACCTTGGTAGATTTCAAAATCCAGCAATCTTCCTGACTCTCCACATATAATGAAGTTTTTAACTTTACAGGATTGGCTTGCTTTATTTTAGTTGTTTTGCAAAAGCCTTGCAATAAGTTGTTTCGCAAAAAAGGGTATCATTTGCTCATCAAAAAAGCAATTTTCTTTCTAGGGCAGCTTAAGATATGCATCCCATACTATAGCTGTAAGAGGTTGAATTTTTCAAAACATTGGTTTCATCTGAACAAGGTAAGCTGCTGAATTTAGATAGATTTTTCATTGAAGTTTGAAAATCTATTTGCTGAAATTGCATTAGAAATTTTGTCAATACTTAAAAGCCTTGCATAAGCAAGTGCATTCATGATAGGAAGAATGATTGCAGCTCCAAAAGACTTGCAAATTTTGTCAGGTGTAGTTTTTAATTCTTTTCCAGTAACTCTTAAGGTAGTACTGATTTGTTTGTTAACAAATAATTCAAAAAGCTCATGTGCAAAATATTCAAAAAATTACTTTAAAGATGATTCCAGCAGATTACCAAGATCATGTTATCCCATCCAGCTGATATTTCCAGAATTGGATGGCTGTCTAGCTTCAGTTTTCCATTTACTGTATATTCTGTCTTTTTGTGTATTTGTCTGGCATTTTGCGGTGTTGATGCATTGGCTTAGAGTTGTGAACTATTCAATATGCTGCTCTGCTCTGTTTTTCTTCAATATTCTAATTAAGAGTAGGGTACATAACAGAATTTCCAGAAACATAGGGATTAATGTTGGTCTGCAACTTCATCATCAATACCGGTATTGGAATCAAAGGGTTCTATATTAGAGTTGTTGTGTTGAGACAGCAAATTATACCACTGTTGCTTCTGGTTCTCACAGCCAGTCATGTAAGAAACATAATTACTAAACTTTTCTGCGATTTCCTCAAACTCCAAAAAGATAATAAGGTAGGCTACCGTATTTTCTACTTAATGCTGTTACTAAATGCAGCTAGTAAGCTGTACTAAGTGTACTAATCCTGTTAAAATACATGAACATAAAGAAATAACACTATTGACTCTGCGTCCTGGGGCTTGCGGCTTTAATCTGAACTAGAATTAGGCTAAGTTTAAGCTACCAGTTGATAATACTTCAATCATATCTCGCAGCACTATAGCTAGCGATTACTTGTTTGTTATGAGTTCTACCCGGGCAGAATAAATTACGTATTCTGCATTGTTCATAACCATGACAACAAAGAATTTATTTCGACTTGTTGAAGAAAAATCACAAGATGAATTTTGCTGAAAAATCAACCAAAGAGCTATGTTTGTTCACCATGTAAACAATTGTGACCACAAAAAGTAAAAAAATTATTTTAGTGCTAAAACGACGAAATATAATTTAAACGGGTTTGAATTTATTTGGCGGGCTTCTGGAAAAAGAGATAGTAAGTAGTTAATTTCAACAAAAATTGGACAATGAAAAACATCCCTTTAATAGCGGTCGTGGCTGCAGATAAAGGTGGAGAATTTTTTTTACTTTTAATAACACACAAAAAAATTTTCTATTAACATGAAGCAAGGGATAAGCACAAACGTATGCAGCTGTTTTGTGAATGCCAAGCCACCTCAAAGTCCACAAATTACACAATTGTGACCGCCCTGCACGACAAGATAATGTTACAAATAAATCTTTTGCACATTTTTTCTTAGTTTATACTACCTCTAATCTTGTAATCAACAAATTTCTATAGTTGACAATTATTTGTATTCTACTGCTGGAAAGACCAGCAAGTTGTTTTTGCATAAAGTGTTTCTTGGTTTTGTAAAAAATTGAAAAAAAGTTGTGAGTGCATAATAACAAGTATTTTCTTGGTCAGCAGTTAAAGTTTTTTAATGTATTTGTTTATTACAAAAAAATCAATTGTTTGAAATTTTTAGCTTAATTGCAATCCTTTATTGATATTAAGTTACACGCGTAATACACATCTTTTCGACCAGAGTTTTTTGGTTATCTCACTGTACAAGAATAGATTAATTATTTGCTGGAATGAGGGTCATTTAGCATGCAAGTTATTTGTATAGATTGTTATGAGAAGTACAGTAAACAGTGTTTATGTCATTGCTTTTTGTTATGTGTTTTTTGCAGGATTGCCCTTCAGGAAATCTTACTGTGGAAGAATTTCAAAATATATACGCCAACTTTTTTCCTCAAGGAGATTCCACAAAATTTGCTGCTCATGTTTTTCGAACATTTGATTCCAATGGAGATAGTATGTATTTAAGAGATGATTTGCTTAATTTAACTTTTTAAAGATGCGGTGGTTAATGTTGTGTTGCATATGCACAGCTATTATTTGCTGTCAGCGATAAATTTATTAATAAATAAAACTGGATTTCTTTTTTAGATTTATAATAAAATTTAGCTAGTTTACAATTTCATAAAGTTGTTCACTGTCTTCAGACACCATTGATTTTCGCGAGTTCATTTGCGCACTTAGTGTTACATCCCGAGGTACTTTAGAAGATAAACTTCGATGGGCTTTTTCAATGTACGATTGTGATGGAAATGGAAGAATATCTAAAGACGAAATGCTCGACATTGTGCGAGTAAGACACGAGAACTTATTTTTGTTTTAATTGTACCTTTGGTAAATTTTTTTTGGATGTTTATTACAATTGCCAGCTTGCAGCAAAGAGGCTTATTAATTTTAAAATTTTAAAAACGCGGATCATGCGTTAATTGAACAGTGACGTCTCTAAACTAGCTGCAACTGTTTGAACTGCTACGAACTTTTTCAAGGCGCAAATAATCTAGGTGCTTACGCAAAATATTAATAATCAGCAAATGTCTTAGTCTTTGTTGCTGTGTACAGCTTTGCAATTTTAATTTTTTGTATGTTTTGTAAAGCTCGAAATGTCAAAACTTTTTTTTCTGCCAACACTGTCAAATGAAGAAAATCAGTTTTGCTGATAATCAATTTGATATCTAATTTTCTCCGATGCCAGTTTAGCTGTCATTTGCTAATGAAGTTTGATCACGTTGTTGTCTGTTTTTATCTTATTGTTGTTTAACTGCCATCATTTGTCAGATGTTTTTTTATTGGTTTTGAATGCTTAAAAATGTTTTAAAAGTCAATAATTTTATTCGGGTTAGTATATTTTATTAAAATTTTTACTGTTTTAAAAATAGCGTTTTTTTTACTTAAAATTGCCATCCTTTGCACTTATTTATATTTGTATTTTGAGGCTATCTACAAAATGGTCGGGGCGGTGATGAAAATGCCGGAAGATGAATCGACACCAGAAAAAAGAACCGAAAAAATTTTTCAACAGATGGATAAAAACTTAGATGGTCTGTGTACAAGAAATTAATTTCAAATATATTTCTATTCTCAAATTAATACTAGCTTCTTAGTGCTGAGCAAAGAATATTTATTCTGCCAATTCACGAACGTCTTAAAGTTCAAGTCCAACATTTTTAACACTTTTTTAATGCTATAAAGAATTAAAAGGAATTTATAAATAGAAGTGACGGCGGCGCGACTAACGAGGCAGCTCGATTTTTTTATGTCAAGCTGCTGTGATGACATCTTGGTGCCAGTTGTTAACCTCATGTCAAAAACTCGTTTATCGAATTTACCTGGGTCATGATTAGGTCACCATCTTTTAATTAAATTATCAACATTGCGTTCGCAACGTGTATGAGCTGGTGAAAGATTGAGACAGGTTCGAATCATTCGCTTAAGACGCGGTTAATTTTTTGCAAAAGTGGGAAGAAATGACGTTAGTTAGATTCGATATTTAAATATTTGAATGTTCTTACATCCAATACGGGAGCTCTATGTTTGATTCCTGATTCGGATGAACTTGATGGAGTTGTTGCAAAAAATGGCTTTGTTATTCATGCGCAATATAGCCGAGATATAAGCGGCGGGTGTGTCACACGATTCTGCGTGCAAAACAAATTTAATGAAAGATTTAAGCATTAAAGAAATTGTTTTGAGTGTCTAATTATGTTTCATAACAAGAAAAATACAATCTCATATTTTGGTTTATGTTTAAAAATTACCTGAAATAATATTTTGTAAATCTTACTTCATTGATCACATGAAAAATTAAAATTAACTCGTGTTTACGTTGTCTAGCTTTAAGTTTGGTTTAAATTTTTGTGAGTCACATAGTAGAAAAGAAAGCGCCGTATTATTGTAAGCTCAAAAAACAAATCTTTTACAATGAAAACAATGTTCCACCAGCGCAACTGCAAAAGACACCGCTAAACCGCAAGGGTATACTGGCGGCGGTTCCGATATGCTAACCACATCGAGTTAGCTAACACGGATACGGGTTAAGACAAGCAAAACCCTGCAGTTCCCATTACAAACATATAGTAAGAATGGTCAAGTCATTCAACAAGCAACCGCCGCCAGTATACCCTTGCGGTTTAGCGGTGTCTTTTGCAGTTGCGCTGGTGGAACATTGTTTTCATTTTACTACCTACCCAGCGTTCAGGTCCACAACTGGATGTTTGAGGTGTAAAAACCACAAACAGAAAGTTGTGCCAGCTGTTTAAGTTTTCAACTTTTTCAGCTGGGGTCAACAACAAGCTGTAGTGTCCTGACGAGTCCTAATAAGGACGAAACAGGTCTGTCGGCACTTGCTTGTTGATTGACTTGACCATTCTTACTATATGTTTGTAATGAGAACAAATCTTTTCCACCAACTTTAAAGTGCTCCCCCTCCAAGAAAAAAACATTTTGTTGTTGTAAATTTTAACTTGGTTTTCTATATGTCGTTCTACAAAAAAAATTTATAACAATTGATTTTTGTTAAATGTCTTATATTGAAATATTTCGTTGATTCTGAATCAAGCTGCTGATTTAAATTACAAACTGAATTGCCCTTTGGGTTGCTGTGACTGAACGGCCATCTTTGATTTGCGTCATAACGTCGTGACCCTCTTGATCTCTGATCGCCAAGCTGCTCGGCTGATTTTAAAATTGTTTTGCTGCTTGTAAATTTTCGGTTCTCGTTCGCTATTTGCCGATTCGACTTTAAACCTTTAAATTTTGGGAAATACCCAAAGTCTGCGAGATTGGTACGGCGAATAGACAACGAGGCCCGAGTTTTTCACGAAGTCATATACAGTACAACGAAAATCTACAATATCAGGCATTAATAGAAACTTGTTGGTTTGTTTGACAGGCAGTATAACAATCGACGAGTTTGTCGAAGGCGCGAAGAATGATCCGTCGATTGTTCGTTTACTGCAATGCACTCCCGGTACCGCAGGAGGTTTATAGAATCAATATCTTGAATATATTCGACGCTTTTATTGTTTGAGGCACTCTTGTAAATATTGTCAAAGTTTATGCAATTCAACGTGCTCGCACTTACCTCGCTCTCGCGTGCTTCGGCTCATTGTTTTCTCGCCCATTTGCCGCACGCCGCGAACATCTATATACTCACTGTTTACATATAGAATGGCTCGTCTAAAGCGAGCGAGGTATCAGCAGGGCTTGTGTTTGTTGATGTATGAATTGCATGTTGTTGATTGCAAGTTTCCCAGTCAATATTGCGAACTGAAATTTCTCTTTGCTCAACATTGTATCTGCTTTTTAATGCTTTGCATGTAACAAGTTATCGCATTTACGTTTAACAAAGTCTAAACATTTTTGTATCTTATTAATGTTGGTGAAGCTATATGTATTTCTGTTGATGTAACAGCTTAAATATAAGATTTCAAGTGACTTGTGAGCCCTTGTTAGCATTTTACAGTATTGTGTTTTTAGCCTTGCAGATTCAAAATATCACATTGAACTACCTGTCGGTGGTTGATTCCCAATAAAATTATCCCCACTCTAACTTTTCGAGCTGAAAAAATTTGAATTGGTTATTTGGTCAAACGGCGATTAATTGATTGATTTGAATTCCTCGGAATCATACGTCGGTCACTGCAAGAATGGCAAATTTTGTATATTTAGTGATTTATTAACTTCTAGCCTTCTATTGTTAATTTTCGTTGCAACTGACTCTTTGTTTAGATTTTCGTGCTCAGTGCCTGAGTCATTTTTGACAGTTCACATCTACACCAGTGTGCAGTGTAGTAAATTGCGTCTCGGATTGGACTGTTTTGTATGTTGCTGTGACGTCACGTCTAAACATGCGTTTCGTTAAATGCCACCAGTTATATCGCTTTAATCAATTTTTTCTTACACGTAATATATTGATATAAGTCCATTTTTCGAGTTACCATTATCATTATGTAAATGATGTCACCGTTTTGACTTGGTAATTTTGTGAACAGTTAACATAATGGAAGGATACTTTTTTATACATGACGTAAAAGTAAATTGTCGTAAATCACATTGATATGATTTGCATAAGTTGTTTACATCGAACATTTGTCAAGTTTCTATTTTTTGTTACATTTATTTTTTTAGAATATTTTTTAAACACTTTAAAGCTCTGTGCTTTCTATAATTTAAAGAGTAACTTTCCCAAGGGTCTAAATTGTTTTAATTGAAAACTGCTAATGTTTTCAAATAACCAATCTAATCACAGGGAAGAAAAAAATGAACAATGTTTTAATAAATCTTACTGGTTGTCTGATTGTCTGCATGTTCACTTTTTATGATTTGTTTTGTGGATCGTTGATTTTTTACTAACACTGATTGATGTTGTGCATTTATTAGAAATATCAAACATCAACAAATGTATTGCGATTATTCACGTTGATAAAAACCTGAGGTATAAAGATCAAGCAAAAGCTTTATTTGTGCAAAAGCAAAAACTATAAATGTTATAAATGCGATAGTTCAGATTCTTATTTTAAGAATTGATTCAAATTTTTAATTCTTTAAAAACTTTAACGATACTTAAATTTTAAGAAGCTATTTTAACCATATAAAAATATTATGTATTTTAAACTTTTTTCTAGATGAAAAATTGCTGACCGAGAAACCTGTTTCATTTAGACACCCGCTTTTTATTATATTTTAAAGATTAACGTGGGTCAACAACACCATGATAAATACTGATAAAAGAAACAAATTTGGTAAAGGTTTTAACAAAATGAATTGATTAATCTTATTTTTAATTTTATTATTTTTAATTAAACGTCAAAAGTTTCTAACGGCTTGTTGTTCTACCTCGGGATCGTCCAAGTCTTTCTTTTTTTACGGGCCACTTTTCAAAATTGTTAAAACTTGCTAAAAAAGTTGGTTTCAAACTGTTAAAATAAAAAACTAAAGCATCATTTTTAAAAAATAAAAACCAAAAAAATATTTAGTTTATTCTGGATTTTGAACACAAAACCGTCCTTAAACAAGAAGACCTGCCAATCTCAAAAACTGTTTTCCCGGATTGATGTAAACAGTATACCGCCCCGAATCGGCAAGATTTTAATACATTTAAAATTTCTTAGCGGGGAACACCTTGTTCTATCCCGTACATATTTTACTTCTACAACCTGCTATCCTAATTTGCTATTCGCTATTTATATCAACATCAATTTTTTTATATTTGAGAACATTTTTCACAGTTTCTCCAATATCGGTCACCTTCACATATCTTCTTTCGGGCTTAACTTTTAATCAGGGGTTGCCACAGCATAGGATGTTCCTCCACAGCGTCCTTTTTTTTATGTCTTTCTCTCCCGCACCAAATTCCCCATATCCTTCACAACATTCTGACATTTTTTCTTCGACCTCTCACTTTCCCGGTAACTCCATTTTCTTCACCCTTCTTCCTATATACTCCTGGTCTCTTCTCATGACATGTCCATACCACCTCAGCCTGCCCTTCCTCATCTTCATTCCTAACCGTTCGACGTTAACTGTACCCCTGATGTAGGGGAAAGTATGCATAGTTGATCCGGTTCCATAATTGATCAATTAGCCTTTTGTCCGCCTTGTTTAAATTTTTTTAAGGGTAACAACTTAAATATTTTTGTATCAAGATGGCGGTTCTTTGTTGTTATTGTTACGCAGCTGTGATGAAAAAGCTATGTGCTAGATCGGTTTGTGCAATTTTTTAATACAATTGTTTTTTTTTTAAGTAAGCTCGATTATCTCTGAAGTTACTGTAGCTAAGAATGCGAAAGTTTTTATGAGTATAACATAAAGCTTTACATTTTAAATAGGGTTAGATTTATAATTACTAGATCAAAGGCAGTGATAAAATCTTGAGATATGTCTGTATTGAGTGCTGTTTTATAGTTGAGCCACTACACCGATCTTTAGTTGAGCCAACTGGCTCTGGAAGCCTTAGAATAATGGAAAAGCGAAAAACTGATCGCGGAAAAATAGCACTTATCGTCTTTCAGAACGCTGCTATAGATGTGACTAAAAATAAATTTTCAATTAGAGAGAGTGCTAAAAAGCACAGTATCGATAGAATGACCTTAACTCATTACCTTAGAAAAGCAGCTGAAAAAGGACCAATAAATGCTAATGTGGGCTACAGTTCTCACAAATCCTGAAACCCCTTGCAGAATTTATAATATTGCTGCCATTGCTAAGGAAGCATACAATATTGCTTTTAGCAAAAAGAACATGGAATCAGTTTTTAAAGCAACTGGAGTCTTTCCACTTAATAGAGATATCTACACAGATGAAGGTTTCTTGCCAGCTGAAGTTACTAATAGATCCAACCCTACTGTTTCTGATGAAACACAACAAATACTGTAGAAAAAACTATTGTTCATTCTGTTAATCCTCCTTTGACAAGTCCTTTTCCAGAGCAAACACAAAATCTGCAACGCAACTAGAGTACCAGCCTTTGGAAATGAGCAGTACTGAAACAAATAAAATTTTAATTAACAGAACACCCATTCAAAATAAAAGTGATTTTTCTTATCCTAATTACGTTTCTCCAGCTGATATCCCGCCAGTACCAAAAGCTTTACCTCAAAAACGTTTTGCTCAACAAAAAGACAAAAAAATCTGTTGTTATTACTTCAACACCAGGAAAAGAATGCCTTGCCGTAAATTTAGTTCGTTTGGGCAAGAAACCATTAAGAAGATGTGGACAGGTTGGAAATAAAGACAAAAAGCTCAAGACCAGACAAGATAAAAAAAAAACCAAAAAGTTTAAACACATAAAAAAAAAGGCAAAAAAATCAATTGTTTTTTCGAGTTCGCCGGAAGAATCTGTTACTATGACACTTGATGACAGTTCTGATCTTTTTGAATTTAATGATGAAAACATTTGTTGCATTTGCTCATTATTATACTGTAAAGATGTGGAGAATTGGATTAAATGCAGTTGCATAGGTGTTTGTATTGCAATCCTAGAAATGTTGCATGCAGCATTATTGGTCCTTGCAAAAGCTGGGCGCATGAAGCTTGTACAGATGATACAACAGTTTTTAAATTCCAGTACTGTAAAAACTGACTACTATTTTCTAAAGCACTCTCAATTTTTGTTTGAAAGACATTATTACTTTTTTGTCTACGTATAGTAGTTGACTCTGATTGAAAATTTGTATAGGCTATATTCTTTGCATAAAATTTTGAATAAAGCTTTTTGGCTCTAATGTTTCTCTTATGTGTTGATACACAATACTCGACTTAATTTTATAAACTAAAGAGTGGTTCAATTAAAGTTACTGGGTGGATCAACTACGGAAATCTGACTCCATAGTTGAGCCAAATTATTAGGCAATTTTAACCCCCCAAAAATACCAGAAATAATTTGCCTATAATGTTTCTAAAAATTTAAATCATTACCACAAAGAAGGTAATTTATGAATATCACTTTGTTTCGTTAAAAATACTACTGGTTTGAATTTTTTGATCAAAAATGTAAATTTTGGCTCAATTGTGGGTACTTTCCCCTACTTGTTTCTAATCTTATTTTTTCTCGTCACTGCCATGGTAAACCTCAACGTTTTTATCTCTGCAACTTCCATCTTTTCTACTTGTTTCTTTGTGACCTCCACCATCTCAAGTCCATATACCATGTAAGCTTCCTAATTCAGAACCGTTACACCCGGGGCAGCCGTCTACCAAGTACCGGGTCTTCTTTTGGATTCGACAGGATATGGCAGTCTGATTGATAGTTTTTAGGTGTACAGTATAACTAAGTTTTTGCCCACTATCAAAAATAAAAAATATCAGATAATAAAAGATGAAATTAAAAAATGGTTTTTAATCAAAGTAGTTTATCTATTGTTTTTTGCCATCTTTCAATCAAATTTTTAATTCCTCTTTTATAAAATTCTCTCTTTTTTCTCAAAAAAATTTTCCAAAAAAATTTTGACCTAGTCTTTCGATTTAAATTTTCTGCCATCTAGAGAATGAGATAAAGATCGAAAAAGATGATAATCACTAGGAGCAAGAGCGTGGTATCCAAATATTCTGCCTTTGAATAAATCCAATTTGTTTTAACCTTTTGGATATTGCTGGTTGGAGACATTAAAATGAGTTGCAATTTCCCTGTGTTATAGTGGACTTTTCCTTCATTTTTTTAATGCTTTCCTTACCAGATATTTTTTGAAGCTTACCTGCTCTTGGTTTGTCAGTGAAAGAAAAATCACGATCATTAAAACGAGAATACCAATGTTTGATAGTTTTTAATGATGGGAAATCGTCTTTGTAGCTTTCAAAAAGAATTTTGTGAGTTTTAAAGGAAGGATTTTTAAGTCAAAATAATGTAAGACTATATTTCTAAAAAAAGATTTATCTCTGTTCATGAAGTGTCGATTCTTTTATAAATTTTAATCTGAAAAAAAAAAATGAAAAAATTTAATAACACTTATGCAAGGTACTGAAAACTTCATTCAGTTAGAAAAATAAGTTTGTAAATTTTTAGATACATTTGAAACTATCAGAGGGCAAAAACTTAGTTATACACCTAAATATATTGGGTTTTTATGCTCTGCCATGATTGAAATTTAAAGCTGCTTGATAAAAGTACCGTAAAGTGTCGTAAGGACACATGGAGAGTTTTTTAAATTTTGTTACAGTTGATAAAAAGTTTTTGACATTTTGGTTCAGCTGGTAACTTAGTTCGTTATTTAGTCGTCTAACTTTTCGGCTGTAATGTTTTCTAACACGCATCTAACTTGAAAGCAAGCTGTATTTACAATGGTCAGCAAAACGAACATACAGATAAAACGTGCGAGTAGTGTGACGTCACTATGAAGCTTATGAGCGTAGTTAATCGATATGTTACATCTTCCTTCTAAAAAAATCAAATGACACACTGAAAATAAAATAAAACAAACAAGCTTTTTTTAATGCGCACTATACAATGTAGTCTTTGTATTTGGACGGAAATTTGATGGGCCGCCCGTAACGAGATGTAGGACGTGATTCATGCATAACTGAGCCTGAAGATTGGCTATTAGAAAGTGGCTCAAGTTGTGGTTGGTTTACGTCAGAGTTTTGTTTAAAATTAGCTCTGTGACTTTGAAAGTGTCTGTTGTAAGTCGGAAAAGTTAAATTTGCTTTGTATAAATGACGGCGATTTCTGCGCAGGAAACCTTTCTCGCCACAAATCGTGTAAGAGCGTGGTTCAGGGCGCACATCGACAACACATGACTTATTCCATTTTTTGTTCTTACGATAACATACAACATCTCCTTTCTGCAAAGGTTTCAATGGATTTGCACAGCGATCATAATAACGTTTTTGACGAGATTGCGCTTTGATTAATTCTGCAGACGGATCAACAATATTGGGGGTTAACAATGATGTCGCTACAGGTATTTTTGTTCTTAGACGTCTGCTCATTAACATCTGAGCCGGAAAATATTTCATGCCTGAAACTGGAGTATTACGATATTCTAAAAGAGCTAAATACGGATCTGTGTTTTCTTTTCAGAATCTTTTTAAGAGTTTGGACACTGCGTTCAGCCTGACCGTTACTTTGACTGTATGTCGGGCTTGAAGTGGTAGTTTTGATGCCCCAAGCTTTGGCAAACGCAATAAATTCATTACTTTGAAACGGCATATTGTCACTCACAATTTCTACAGGTATACCATGCCGCGCAAAAACGCTTTTACATTGTTCAATAATAGTAGAAGCTGTTTTGTCAGATAAACATTGTAACTCAGGATATTTAGAATAATAATCAACAATCACAAGATAATCTTTGGCTTGAAAAGTCATAATATCAATACCCACTTTAAGAAAGCGCTCATTCAAAATAGCGTGCGATATCATGGGTTCACGTTGTTGATTGTTTTGATACTTAATACACAATTCACAATTTTTGACAATGCGCTCAATATCAGCATTCATACTAGGCCAATAAACCAAGCTCTCTTGCTCGAGATTTACATTTTTCAATACCAAAATGCGACTCGTGAATTAAATTTAATGTTTGCGGTTGTAAAGATTTTGGTATAACGATGCGTTGGTCATAAAAAACTACGTCATCTATAACATGCAACATATCACGCACATTCCAATAGGGTCGTACAGATAAACAAACATTTTTTTGACACCTTGGCCAACGAGTCTGACAATAAGTCTTAACTTTTTGTAAAATTTCATCGTTTTTTGTGGCTTGTTGAATCTCATCGAATTTTGTTGTGGTAACAGGCAGATTTATAATAAGCGAATGAACCACTTGAACAAGATCCTGATTTATTTTTGCATCATGAGTATCTGTTTGATAAGCTCTTGATAATGTGTCGGCCAGATACAAATACTTTCCTGGAACATATTTGATTTTAAAGTCATAAAGCTGCAGACGAAGCATGAGACGTTGCAGTCGTGGAGGAGTTTTGCTTAGTGGTTTTTTCCATATGTATTCTAAGGGCCTGTGATCACTTTCAATTGTCACAGCTCGGTGTCCGTAGACGTACTGGTGGAATTTTTCGCATGCGAACACAATAGATAGTAATTCCTTTTCTATCTGAGCGTAGTTTCTTTCAGCTGGAGATAATGATCTTGAAGCAAATGCAACAGGTTTGCCCTCTTGTATCAAACACGCCCCTAGTCCGTCTTGCGATGCATCGCATTGAACAGTAACTGCCTTGTTAACATCGTAGAAAGCTAGCACAGGTTTACTAATCAAGGCAAGCTTTAACTTTGCTATAGCTTCGTCATGCTCATTATCCCAAGTCCATTCAGAATTTTTTTTTAGAAGTTTACGCAAAGGGGCTGTGATAGAAGATTCATTTGGTATATATTGAGAAAGGTATTTCGTCATTCCTAAAAATCGTTGAAGTGAGGGGACATCTATAGGTGGAGGCATATTGACAATTGCATCAATTTTCTGGTCATCTGGCATCAATCCTTCTTTTGTAACAAAATGTCCCATATAACTTACGGAATTCACTTTAAATTGTATCTTTTCTCGGTTAAATCGAACACCACTTTCCCTTGCTCTGGAAAGCAATGCAAGCATTATAGCGTCATGCTCTTTCTCGTCTTCTGCAGCTATTATAATATCATCAGCTATAATATGTACTCCTTTAATATCACCAAATGTGCTCTCATTGCGTTTTTGCATGACTTCACTTGCTGAACATAGCCCAAAAGGCATCCGTAAAAATCGCTTTCTCCCCCACGGCGTATGAAATGTTGTGAGAAATGATGACTTTTCCGTGAGGCCAACGTGCCAATAGCCATCTTTCATGTCAATGACCGAAAAAACGCGTTTGCCGCAAAGCTGCGCTTGTACATCAGCTGGAGTTGGAATAACATAACGTTCTCGCATTATTGCAGCATTTAAAGGCTTCGGATCCAAGCACAAACGTAAACTTTTATCTTTCTTCTCTACCACTACCAGATTGCTCACCCATTCAGTTGGGCAATCCACATCAGCAACCATGCCATCTCTAGTTAAACGTTCCAGAGTTGTTTTTAATTTCGGGCGAAGCGCATAAGCAATATGTCGTGGTTGCTGTATAACCGGTTTTGCGTCATCACGTAATGTAATATTATATTTTTCTTTGTGTAAACCCGTGCCAGAAAAGACTTCTAAAAAATTGTTTGTAACCATGTCTAAGGTAAGGTTTGAAGATTCCGAAATGTCCTCTATTTTTTTAACTAAATTTAATAGTTCACATGCATGTTCGCCGAGTATTGGCGTATGAATGATATCAGTAACAAAAAAAATCAACAAAAATTTACGATCCGTTCTATCACAAATAATCATCTCTACCGTGCCTAATGGTTTAATTAACGCATTACCAAAACCACGCAATATCGTAGATGTAGATGAAAAAGGAGCTAAACGCATTTGTTTGTATAAGCTTAAAGGCAAAACATTCACTTCCGCGCCGGTGTCCAGTTTAAAAGATAAAGTACTAGTGTTGTTATGGTGATCAAGCACCGTAAGCGTTGATCGCATTTTTGAGCCGGTCGGTTTGCTTTGAAGGCTACACATTTGGAAAACCGTCGAGTCAGCTTGAATTTCTGAAGTGATTTCTTTTATGTTTCTCGTATCCGACTTAAAACTTCTGCAAACAACCGCGAAATGGTTATATTTTCCACATTTTCGACAAGTTTTGCCATATGCTGGGCATTGTCTGGGCAAATGCACGAGGTCACAGAATCGACAAGGTTTGTTGGAAACCGAAGTATTAGACGCCGAGAAACTAGGGTAACGATCTTTTTTAATTTCTTGAACTAAGGAAGAATTTATTTTTTCATTTGACATATATTGCATGCGAGCTTTTGTGACTTCAATTGATCGACATATATTTATTGCCTTTTCTAAAGTAAGATCTTCTTCCTCTAACATTCGCTGTCGTGCTGTCTCGTCGTTGGTGCCAAATAAAATTTTGTCCCGCAATAGTCTATCCTTGAACGCACCAAAATCACAATTATTTGCTATTAAACGTAACTCAGTTAACCATTTATCAAATAATTCGCCAACTGCTTGTTGACGTTGCCAAAATTTATAAATGTCGAAAACAGGTCGCCGCCTGGGATTAGAAAAAACTTTATAACGGTCCAAAACGTTGTCAGTCGTGAGATTCTCATCATCTAGTGAAATGCTAAAATTATCAAAAATATCTCGGGCTTCTTCGCCTGCACAATTCAGTAAAATTGCTATCTGAGTAGTTATTGGTTTAGTATGTAATTCAGACGCAGCATAATATATTCTGAAAGATTTTTCCCAACGCCGCCATTCCTCAGCAAGGTTTTCTGCATTAAAATTGGCGTTTTAAACTGACTCATATTTGCTTAGTTCGAATAACTTCTGACACCATGTAATGTTTTCTAACACGCATCTAACTTGAAAGCAAGCTGTATTTACAATGGTCAGCAAAACGAACATACAGATAAAACGTGCGAGTAGTGTGACGTCACTATGAAGCTTATGAGCGTAGTTAATCGATATGTTACATCGGCGCCTGTAATAAAGGCTAGCCCAGTGTTCTTCAAACTATTTTCATCGAGACCCATTTTCCACGGCCAAATTTTTTCGCGACCCCTAAAAAAAGGTCTTCACCTAGAATCGATCTATGATTCCGCTATTTCCCCCCCCAAAATCAAGGTGTTCTCTAAAAAAAAAAAAAAAGGTTTTCATCTAGAATCGTCTCTGATTCCGCTATTTTCCCCCAAAGTCAAGGTGTTCTCTAAAAAAAAAAAAAGGTCTTCACCTAGAATCGATCTCTGATTCCGCTATTTTCCCCCCAAAATCAAGGTGTTCTCTATAAAAAAAAAAGGTCTTCGCTTTGAATTAATCTTGTATTTCGCTACTTTTCTTCCAAAATCATCGTAATCTCTTAAAAATTTAAAATTTAAAATCTCGTGACCCCCATTGAGCCTCTTTGCGACCCACCAGGGGGTCGCGACCCCCAGTTTGAAGAGCCCTGGGCTAGCCGATAACGCAATCTTGGTGTCTACGAGAAAATAAAATTCTTAAATCTTTGTTTACTGGACCAGCCCTAAGTACCAGTAACGGCAAAAATATAGTCTAGCTAACCACAGCTCAGACTACCGCAATATCTTCTTTATTAATAAAATAGACTCCAATCGACTTAGGAGCCCAAAATAGTATAAATTCAACAACAAATAAATCAACAGCAAATATAGATTCAGTAGCTTAACTCTTCAGCTCTTCACAATAACGTCGATAACCAAAGACTTGCGTATAAAAAACTATGATTTCACAAAGCTAACACAATTTCCAATACCGATTTATCACAACGTAACATTCCATCAATAATAATGCTTCCGAGCGCGCCTTATTTATATCACTTGGTCACATGTATCTCAAAAGTTCTTTAAATTTACTCATATTCAGGTTAAAAACAACAATCACTTATTATTGCATCATCTTGCTAGATCCAGCAATTCACAAACAAGCAATATTGCATCATACTGACTGTCACGAGACAAAATCAGTCAAGCACGATAATCTCGAAAGTTCTCCACGAAAGTGTTGCCATTTTCTTGTCACTAAATATACAATATTTAAATTTGCTTGTAAAACCATTATTTCTTCGGCTATTCGAGCCGGACCAAAGCGCAATCAAAAAGATTTTTTATGATATTGTGAAAATACATAATGCGGGCGATTTTTAAGAACAGAACAACACAGAAGAAGGTTTTGAACCGTAATGTTTCATGTATTATAGTTATTTAGTAGTTTAAAGCAACGAAAGTTATCCCTTTAATTAGCAATAACTTTATGTGTTTTTTACGTTGATTTTTAAAAAAAGTCTAGCGTAGTAAGTTTTTGAGAATATTTCATTTTAGCTTTTAAAATTTAACTGAAGCAACTTGGCAATTTTATAATGCCAGGTATCAAGCTTTGATATTTTCGAACCGACAAGTTTTGCAACGTAGACTAAGTTATAAATTTTTCAAAACATTCTAGACCTCTTGATTTAATGTAAAAAAAGAAAATGTAGGAGAGACCGGTGCACGTAGTAACATTTTTTTTCTTTTTGTTGTTTCTCTCATAATGAGTTTTTTTTCAAAATTCTTGTCTAATATCAAAAATTTAGATCACCGTTTAACTAATATCAAAAAAAACAAATAAATAATTCTTAAAACTCAGTGGTTAAAATTACGATTTAAATATTTAAAAAAAGTGTTACAATGTGCCCTGTCAATGGGATAAGTTGTAACACCAGTCGGGGTAAGTTGTAACAGCAACAAAATCGCTAATAAATGTTTAAATATAAATGCAATTTGAAGAAAATAGCAATATGAAAAAATAAACACAATAAAATCACACATAGCCTAGTCATAGACATGAGTATTAAGCACAAAAAATAAGGTATTTGGCCGATACCTAAAAATGTTAAAACAGTTTTTTTCACTTCTGGATCAGCCTAATCATAAATTTCAGAATCACATTTGTGACAAAAATATGTATTTAAATTTTCGGCATAAGCTAAATGTCTTTAGGTAACCAAAACATTGTACCACCAACTTCTCATCAGGACGACTGTTAAAACACGACTCAAGAAATGTAATGCAAAACTACTCTTTTGCTTTTAGTGTTTTTTGAAAAATTGGTTTTTCTTTGTTTGGAGCTGTAACAGATTGTCCTTTTCTGGTGTGTCTTTTAACATTGCACATTTTTTAGACCTTTTCTTATTTTACACCAAGGACTTAGCTTATCTTTAAGTTTTTTTAGCACTTTAGAGTTTTACATAATAAACACGAATGTTTTGCTGCTCCCTTTATTGATCTCTTTTTTCAATTACAGCAACTACTGCAGCAGCTCTTAAGTTGTCTTGTAATGATGAAGTGGTGTTCCTGTTAGTCTTTCTTTTATAATTTCTCATATTATTCACAAATGTTGTTGCCCAAGTTACTTTTAATGTAAGCTAGTGAGCTGTAGCCCACCGCTGTAACTTCGTCAGGTGCAAGACAGTAGCCCAGAAAAGTGAGCAGTAGCCCACGAAGGCTTGTGCCCTAATAAAAAATAGTCAACTTTAATGCACAATTTTTTGTTTCTCTCATTTGATTTGAAAAGTTGACACGGCTCCCCCAATTTTATTCCTTCTAATTCTTCGATAAAAAAATATGAGTTAGAAAAGACTAAGGTTGGGAGAATATGGCAGTACGGTAAATTACAGTAACTCAAACAAGAAACAAATGTGAAAAAATGGCATGCAAATATAACGCAGTGCGAAATAAAGAAAAAAATAAAAATCACAAATGATTCTCACGTTTATGAAAATAAACATTACATATAAGGAGATATGAACAAATAATCTCTATTTAAACCTTTATTGACTCAAAAGAAATTTAAAATAATTTTTTGTTCTTTTACTTCCCGTTGTTTTTTGTTTTACCTTTGACTTTTTTGATCACCGCTAATCTGAGATTTTCCAAAGTGTGGTCCGGTTTAATGAAATATTCGGCTAAACGTTTGTTTTTATTGTGCTTAATGTCGCTCTTGTGTCCATTTATCTGATAAACAACAAACAATGGATGGTCTTAATTGGAAATTAAACTCAGGACCATTGTCTTTCTTAGGGTTCGAGTTTTTTTAGATTTGGCAGCTTCGCTGTTTTGGACAAGAATTGAACACAGGACCACTGTTTTTCTTAGGGTTAGGGTTAGGTTTGACAGCTTTGCTGTCTTGGACAAGAATTGAACTCAGAACCTTTGTTTTTCTTAGGGTTAGGGTTCGGTTTGACAGCTTTGCTGTCTTGGGTAAGGATTGAACTGAGGACCACTGTCTTTCTTAGTGTTAGGTTTGACAGCTTGCCGTCTTGTATGAGAATTTAATTCAGGACTGCTGTCTTTCGTAGGGTTAGAGTTAGGGTTAGGGTTGGGGAAGGTTTAGGTTAGGGTTAGGGTTAGGATTAGAATTGGATAAAATTTAGGTTAGGGTTAGGGTTAGGGTTAGGGTTAGGGTTAGAGTTCGGGTTGGCTCCTGCGTGCTCCTGTAGATGTTCCTGTGATGACGTCACAAATGTTACCGAACCAGCCCTTTAGTACTGCTGCCGTCGTAATTTGCTTTTCAAATTTGGTTGAAACATTTTCTAGCCATGAAAAAGGGAGATGATCGATCTTTGTTGAGATGACTGGTTTAATTGTCGGATCTTTTTGGTAAATGTGGATGTAATAATATGGTTTGGGTAGCCATTAGCAACCAAGATACATTTGAATTTTGTCGAGCTCGGCCTGAAGCCTGCTGCTGGATCAGGTAAACATAGCTCGATGCTGGTGTTGTCATACCCAAGACCGCTTTAATCCCTCCCGTGCCTGCAAGACAAACACCAACTCTCAAGTTATTGCCCATGACTTTGCTATAGGACAGCATCTTTTGAAAAACCTTTCCTGTGCCAGCCAATACAGTGACACCAAATTCTCTATCCTTGCTCGTGGACGTGATTATTTCCACACCTCCGCTCTTGAAACTATTTTTATCAAATCTTTTCAACCTAATCTATGTTGACACCAGGGTTGCGGAGTCGGAAGATTAAGATCCGACTCCGATTTCGACGTCGAAATCGGAGTCGGATCTTAATCTTAATGCAAATCTTCCGACTCCTAAAATTTCTAAAATGCCGACTCCGACTCCGACTCCTGACTTTAAGTTTGACTCCGACTCCGACTCCGACTCCGACTCCGACTCCGACTCCCGACTCCGACTCCGACTCCGACTCCGACTCCCTAGTATGAACAAAGTATTTTTCTTAAATTAGATTTAACTAAGCAAAAATCATCCTTTCGAGTTGACAGTTACACAAAATAAGTAAGGTTTTTAAATACATAAATAGATATTTACTTCGAAAAATTATGTATATGAGTGTATATACATATATAACTGCTAATTACTGGTGTTCTTCAGAAGAGTGCTCAATGGCTTCAATAGTCAGAGCGATTATTCCTGATTATCAAAACACAAATATTAAAAAAAACATTTTATTAAAATAGTCCCAACAGACTGTTTCACCTGTAAGGCTCATCAGGGGACACAATTAAAATAAATTTTTACGCTTCAGATGAAAACTCGCATCTTAGAAAAATAACGCTACCTAAAGTTTGGGTTTAAACGATTATTTTACTAAAGTCATTGATTGATTAGCAAATAATTACTTTTGTTACGAGATATTAAAAGAAAACATGCTGTAATGTTGCGCATAGATGTATGGCAAAAAGATTACCGGAGAAGCGTAAAAAGTTTATGGATCATTAGTTAAAAGAATGTGTTATAAAAGAATCTTTATAAAAAAGTTTTTATAACACTCTCTCTTACCGAATGATCCATACTAATGTTTTATACAGTATAAAAAAAATTTTTATAACTCTTGCTCTTAACTGATGATCCATAAACTTTTCTACACTTTAATCTTTTCGGCAGGTTGGCCAAGTTTAATATATCTACGAGTGTGCGCAACATTACAGCATGTTTTCTTTTAATATCTCGTAACAAAAGTAATTATTTGCTAATCAATCACTAACTTGAGTAAAATAATTGTTTAAACCTAAACTTTAGGTAGCGCTATTTTTCTAAGATTCGAGTTTTCATCTGAAGCGTAAAAATTTATTTTAACTTTTAATTTTTGCTTATTTTATTTCTTTCAACTAAATAATATTCCTTTTTTTAATTGTTGTGTTCCCTGATGAGCTCACAGGCGAAGCAATCTGTTGGAACTATTTTAATACAACATGTTTTTTTGTTATATTTATGCTTTGATAAATACGTACAGTATATACATATAATTCTATTGTATACACAACCCATTAATTATAATTCTTACTGTGTTTGAAAGAAACATTAATACAAATCACATTTAGAAAACTAACTCGAAATGGCATACATAACTCGAAACTAAATATGTAATACAATTAATGACTTGTGTAGGACTAGACCCTGAGTGTTGTCTCCTGCACGTAAAACAACATCTAATCGGTTCTAAACTCAATGAGGTATGCATCACTGACGAGCTTTAACAAGAGCAAAATTCGAGTTTGGTGCTTCTTGTTTTAGGTGGCATAGTTTTGTTTTTATCAGTAGGTAAATGAGTTTAAAACGTAAATATGAAAATTTTGTAATTGTAAAAATTTTTACAAATGTTAGTAATATCTATGGAATTTATTGACAATGAAAATTTGAAAAAAAAAGTTTATAAAAGCAAAAGAAACAAAAAACCATATGCAAATGAATTAAAAGTTTAAATCCACAATTATAGACTACAAGAAAAACAATAAAATGCGACTAATTTTAGAATTTTCCTGAATCACCCATTGCATATAAAGAAACTCCAGAAAAAAACGTTGATATTTCCATACCAATCATAAGCTCATACTTATTTATCTTAAATAAACTTCAGCCATTAGTTTGATGGCATGGAGTCCATCTTCTTCACATTAATTCATGGTTATATATTGATAGTAAGAATATATATGTGAATTTTGTCGGATTTTGTAAACAAAATAAAAGGAGGTCTGTAGTTTCTATCTCATGAATATTTCAATTATTGTAATTTTGTACGAGACGGAACATGCCGTTTATTGATATTCATATTAGGAGATTATTAAAAAATTCACCTTGGTTTTAAACTTTTGGTTGATATTTTTTGAAAGAATAGAGCACGAAGAGTAAGTTTTAATTTTCAAAAATTTTAATTTAATAATTTGCTCGTAAAAACAAAATTGTTTTTGTAAGTTTCTTCTTTATTGCAGCCTTTTGGTCTGTTCTGATGAGCCGTAGTGATGAAAACAGACGTTCAACACTCGCTTCTGTTGGAGGAAGTACTCATTTAAAGACACGTCAAAATTTAAAAAAAAAGGGGAGGGCATTTTGAAGGATGAAACAGATTAGTGGCAGTTACATTAATTTCAATGGAAAAATTCGCTTTGTCATACGAGCAAATTGAGGTACGAGCTCGGTCACGGAACGAACTAAACTCGCATGTCAAGGTACCACGTACTATAAAAAGAGGCTGCTTAGTTTAGTAAATTGATTATGCATCTGGCATTTGCTTCCTATCATTGGATTGAAAAAAGGGAAGCAACTAAATTGGTTGCCCGAGCATAGCATTACGCAAAATACTATTATATTTGGTTACAAATTAAAATGTAAACTTTTTATGAGTTGCACGCTTTGTCGCGCGATACGCGGCAAGGTTATCTTAAAAAGATTACTGCATTGCATTACACTGGCGCGCTCGGCCGCGTAAGTTGTGCGGTTAACATCACTAATATGTAAAAAATTGGATATGAGGAGTCGGAGTCGGATAAAATATTCCGACTCCGACTCCGACTCCTAGTCTTCTTAACAATCCGACTCCGACTCCAACTCCGCTCCTCCCTAAAACCTCCGACTCCGACCGACTCCGACTCCGACTCCGCAACCCTGGTTGACACAAGGAATTTTTTTACAGTACAGTGCGACCGGAAAGTTTATGCAAAGAGTAATTAATTGCTTTTTCAGTTTGTTATTGCAAATTTTCAGAAAATGTTGGGATATTTAATGTTTAATTTTCTTTCTATATTGTAAGATTACCACTTTGAAGTATTTATTTAAAACAGCCATATAATAATTTAAAAAATCATTTTTTTCAGATTAAAAAGTAACCGAATAGTTTATGCAAAATTGGTATAATGGGAAAACGAAGTCAACTTTGTCAGGATGAAGTTCAGAACATTGTACAATTGAGTGCAAAAGGAAAAAGCAGTCTTGAAATTGCTAGAAAATTGAAAAGAGATCATCGTACCATCAAGAAATTCTTGACTGAAAGAAAAGTGATTCGCGCAAAGCAAAAACGTAACAAACCCAAAGTCCAAGAGATGAAAGGAAAGTAAAAAATGCATTATTAAGAATGTCTCATTCAACAAGCAAAACCATTTTTGAAGCTGCAGGTCTTTCCAAAATTCCAAAGTGAACTAGAAATGACTATTTAAGAAAAATAGGAAACGTTAAGAAAAAGATAAGCACCCCTGTTATAACCAAAAAACACAAACAAAAGCGAGTTGAATGGGCCAGAAAGAATATCAAGCAAGATTTCAATAGAGTTATATGGACTGACGAGTGCAGAGCAACACTCGATGGACCTGATGATTGGGCAAAAGGATGGCTTGCATTAGACCGTCAGCCTCAACATCGTTATACTTTAGACAGCAACAGGGAGGGGCAGGAGTGATGTTTTGGGCTGCAATTGTTGAAAATGAAATAGTAGTCCGATTTAGAGTACCACAAGGCGTTAAGACAAACTCTATTAATTATCATGATTTTTTCGATAGAATTTTTTGTCATGGTACAAAGCTCAACCAATTGAGAGAAGAAAGAATTTGATTTTTATGCAGGATAATGCTCCAGCCCATGCTTCAAAGTTCTCTAAGGACTTCGTTAAAGCTCAAGGTCTTCATGGATCAAATCTTATGGATTGGCCTCCCAATAGTCCCGACCTAAATCCAATTGAGAACTTCTGGGCCATCACAAAGAGAAGAGTATATGCAGATGGACAGCAGTTCATTCACCTGATTATTATATGGCTGTTTTAAATAAATACTTCAAAGTGGTAATCTTACAATATAGAAAGAAAATTAAACATTAATTATCCCAACATTTTCTGAAAATTTGCAATAACAAACTGAAAAAGCAATTAATTACTCTTTGCATAAACTTTCCGGTCGCACTGTATAAAACTCATTCATTATTACTTTTTTTGCCTTCTGATTGGTTGTCTTTTTTGACCAACAAGACGCACTCTCGTTTTCTTTTCTTTTCTATTCCTGATTGGTCGCCTTTTGCAACCAATCAGACTCCTTATTTCCTATATAAGCATGATCGGATCGCTCTCCGCCATTCTGACGATTCCTCCCGATAAGTGTCAGATGAAAAGCCTTTGAGGAATGAACATGACTTTTAAAGCTGTCTTAATGTACATTTGCTTTATTGCTTCTTCGTTTATCCGCGGCTTCAATTTGGTTATTGTCAAATAATTATAATTTATATTTCTACTACGAGGGCGGGCTCAAATAAGAAGAAAAATGAACAGAATTGAATTTTTTAATAAAAGAAAAACGTTGCTGTATTCGAATAGCCCAATAAAAAATACTACAGACTTTTAAAGAGATTTAGGACCCCTTGAAAAAAAGCTTGTCGTTTTTATTCGGCCATGCCGAAGAGTTTGAAAGCCACTGGCTTATGGCTATCTTCGCAATTATTTTTTTAAAGCGAGTGCTAAGGCTACACTTGTTTTAAATTTTGCCCTAACACCTTGTTTTGTCCATAATTTCGAGCCTCCTAAAATTAAAATGACAAAACCAAATTATTTTTCAAACAAATGAATTTTGAATTTAGCAATAGAGTAAACAAAAAAGTAAAAACTAAAAACTTTACAATGAAAAGTCGTTTGACAAGAGCAAATTTTTAAATCTATGCCGAAAAAGTTTCTATTATGTTGATGGAAACTTTGTTTTAAACTAGGCGATTAGACACTTAGAAATTCTTAATTTTGTATTTGTGCCCCCCCAACTATTAAAACAATTTTTGCCCCATTAAATAATTTTACGGCTAACACTGTTATACTTGTAAAGTTGTAAGGCACATACATATGAAACGTCGGTAAGGAAATGTTTTAAGTCTTGCCAGATATGATTATGGCAAGGGCACACAAAGCCATGAAATAATCTTTTAATATAGTTTCATCGGTTCAAGTCGCTAAAAAATTTAAATTTAAATTTAAATCTGTAAGCTGTTTTTAATTATGGAAAGATACTTTTTGCAATAATGACAGTTTGTGTTAAATCTTTTTGTGGCCTGAATGACTCAAAATAACTCTTTGTGCATAGAAACAATGAAAAATTGTTGATATGGCATTCTGTGCGCATAGCTCCAACAGCTGTGACACGTGATGAATCAATATGACAAATACTTTTTGTAATCCTTCCATGATATTACTCTCGCACTTAAACATTGAAAGAGTTTTAATCGCAATGTCGATTGCATCAGTTGCGCTTTATCGAAAGCAACAACAGCTTTGAATGTTAAACTTTGGCATCTTTTGCGATTTTGAAATAGATTTCTACAGTAACAATTTAAAGTGGATGGAGAGTAAACTTAAAGTTAAAGTTTGATGTTAGAGTTTTTATTTATAGAGTTTGTATTATATGTTCATAGCATTGTTCTTTTAGAATCTACTTTTATAGAGAAATGGTAGAAATGAGGTTAGTAGCTAACAGGCTGATAGTTTCCAGAACAAAAAATTAAACTCTAAAGTTGCAAACTTAGTAACAAAATAAATTCTTAAAACGCAAATTTCTGACTTTTAACATTAAACGATTGGTGAAATTTTAAGGCATTGAAGAAAATAAATTTAATCTTGAAAACTCTGGTGATCTTTAAATTACTATTATTTTTCAATTTTAAACCTAAATTTTAATGTTTATGTCTATGGAATGTATTTTTTAGAAAACATTTTATAAAATAGGTTTTACAGTGGTTACTGACAGCCGCACTAGTACATGCATTTAAAAATTTTTTTCTTGAACTATGCAGTTTTTTAAAAATACTCTCGGAAATTTAAAATGTAAAACAACATCTATAATTCGCGAACACATAATCAACATAAAACCTGACATTCTTCTTTTTAATCAAGAAGTCTGAAGGGTTTAATCTTATTTGAATTGTTAACATTTGGCAATTAGGCTTGTTTTTTCTATCAAACCATTATAATTACAACTGTCCTCATGATTAATTTCACTTCAATCAATCGTAAAATACGCTACGAAAAGTTCATTTTATGGTTTGCATGGGACAGTAAAACTAATGTAATAATTGATTGTTTTCTCGCATTGTTGTTAGTTTTTTTTGCAAGTTTTAAAGTTTCTTGAAGACCGTTTTAGAAGTCAAAATCGTTAATTGCAAATGACAGCGAATAAAATTTCAAAAGAATTTATTCTTACCTGACTGTAATTGGCATGTTATGAATTGTTTTATTATGATTTATTTTGAAAAAATTATCGTTTTTTCAATTATTTCACTAAAATAACTGGGCAAAAGATAGGAGTTCGCTTCCCCGAAAAACCGAATCTAACACAATTTGCCAACAGTTCACCACGGTTATGACAGTATCGTGTGTGGTGTAGCCTAAGTGTTATCCAGGTGAAATGTTATGGAGCGTTTTGTCCGGCTAATACGTCGTTTGCTTTTTCGTGTTTGATGTTTAAGCAGTTAGTTTAGAACGTGTGGGAATTCAAACAAACAAAGAATCTTTATCTAAAAATTATTGCAACTCACAACTTGTTTATCGAATTTATTGGCTACCCGATTCTCCATTCACAGAACGCAGAAAGTCTTAAAGTTTGTTAAAGATTTAAAATATTTTAGATAAAATTGTGAAGTCTAGACAGAAAAACCAAATTAAAAATTTAATATAAACGATAAAAAAATTTTTATTATATGTTTCTCTTATAAACGTCTAGCTCTTGACTAAGCAATATTAATACATTAAAGAAAACAAATCAAGCACATGGCAGTAAATGTGGCGGGCTTTACATCCATCATATGGTAACAGTACAGTAATTGCAGTAGGCCTATATGCAGTAACGTATTTGGGGCTTCCCCTCGAAGAAAATTAGAGATAGATTCAAAGCGAAGACCTTTTTTCTCCATTTGAAAAAAATTTTTTGCTAAGCATATTTGATTATGGTTGTATGCCCCCCCTTTTAAAAATCCGAAGTACGCCATTTCCTATATAAAACTTTTCCTTATTAAAATTTTTGTTGAAGGTAGCGCTTTCTGCAGTTCATTTAAGGATTGCTGCCACAAGCAAAGTTAGACAAAAATATACGTAACACAGCAATGTCGACCTACTACATATGACAGAGACGGGAAACCTGCGGCCTCAATAAGTTTTTTGTGCGGCCTCCAATGACAATAGCATTATGTGTCAATGACTACTGCTGTTAAAAAAAACTTTTTTTTTTATAGAAATCATTACATTTTAGGGACGAAAATCAAGAAATCTGGGACATTTAAAAAATGATGACCTTTTTTTAGAAATCACCTCATTTTACAGACAAAAATCTGGAAGATCGGCACAGATTTAAAGTGATGACTCTTTTTTACAGATCACTACTTTTTACGGATGAAAATGATGAAAGACGAGACAGATTCAAAGTGGTTACGCCAGTTTCTTAGGTATTTCAACTTATGCGGCCTGCTCCGTCAAAATTTTTAAAATCTGGCCTCCAATAATAAAAAGGTTTCCCACCTCTGACATATGATAAAGTATAAGAGCTGTCATAATAGAGTTTTTACCTGTTTGCATAATTCGTCACTTTTTTATAATCTTTTTGAGCCGACGAGTTAAGCAAATTTGACAATATTTCAATTAAAGACCTTTTCATTAGTCTTCACGAAAATTAGACAAAATTAAAATCGCTAAAGGTTTTTTGAAAAGTGTTTTTAAAAATTGTTCTCCATTATTCAGTTGACTTATTTCTCCGGTGTCTTAGCATTAATCTCGTACAATCAATTCTCGTCAAAAAAATTCCAAAACTCTTTTAAAACTTGTAGCCAAAACTTGAGATTTTTAAACTGACTGCGTCAGCAGCACATCAACTCGAGTTTTAACTTTAAATCACGGCTCGTAAGCAATAAGTTAGACCAAGATGTTCGAAACCGCAACCCGTTGACTTTTCAAATCTTGTCCGGCAAACTTCTTAACAATGGCGGCGAACTAATGGTTTGATGTGATGACTTTTTTTTTTGGTTTTTCACTTAGAATTTAATACGAGTATTATGTTTTTTGAATTCAGTTTCCTGGCAACCAGAAATTAAACTGTAAATTTAGTTGAAAACAAAAAAATCATTACTTTAAACCAATCGAGATCTTCAGCATGATTGCGGCCTACAAGTTCAACAATTCTGAAAAGTGGGCCACAAGAATAAAGAATTTGGCCACAATGAGTTAGACTAACAGACAGCGTAGATTGATTTAGACTACAACGTATTTTAGCTACTTCGAAGAAAACCTATAAATTTATGATCTATACCATGCCTGCCCAAGTCGTGGCCCTCAAAGTCTTTTATTGCGGCGCGTAAAAAAATTTTTAATCAGATACTCAATCAACCTTGAATGATTGCTGCACATCTGAACCGATATTTCGCCTCATTTTTTCATTTTATATCTGTACTTATCCTTCTGACTAGCAGGAAAGCGACGGAGGCGCTATACATAGGGTAAGTAATTATTCCGACCTGCTTCCAGATGCAAAGAAATTGCTGTCCAGTTTAAATTTTTATTTTGGTTTTTCAGTTTTTATAAAGATATGACAGAAATCTAGAATTGCTTGCCAAGACCGCCAAGCAGGGGAAAGTGTGGTTAAGTGTCTTTCCCAACGGAATGGTGCGAGTAGGTTTTGAACCGAGACCATGTTGATCACAATCACGGCGCTTTAACTACTCAACCACGCTACAACTATAGATACAATAGCGGGCAAAAAATCGGAATACAACTATGTATTTCCTCCCGGTAAGAGGTTCTTCGCTTTATTTAGAAAAAAAACAGATGGGATCAAAGTGTTGACCTTTTTTGATCTTCAACTAAATTTGTGATTCGAATTCCGTTATCAAGGAGGTTAATTAAAAAATATCACGTCAAATTTAAAGTGAAGAGAAAAAAAATCATCATATTGATTACGAAACCGATTTTGGCTTGCAATACTTGCAAGCAAAATCATGGACCACAATGGGTAAAAGGTTGGGCATCCCAGATATATTACCATGTGCTTTTCAACATTTTTAACATTTCTGTTAGAAAAGTTGGAAAAAAACTGTTGCGGCTCAGCAATGCGTCTTTGATATATTTAGTAAAAAACATGTAAAATAAAAGTAAACCCCAAAAATATTTTCGGTTGCCCTTCAGAGCTGGCGTTAGTTTTAACTGATGACAAAAAAACTTAATAAAAATAGTAAAATCGCATTTATCAAATTAAAATGGCTCAGTGAAGAACGCAAAGCTCACTTGAAAGATCTTCGCAGCACACCGGTTGAGAAGGTTTCATCTATATAATCGTCCAGTCAATCCGGTCATAATATTAAAAATTGATTTTTTTTAAGAGTAGTTTTTGTTGTATCAAGAATTCATCTTTATAGTGTAATAATTTTTAATAATTAAAAAAAACATTTTTGGCAGAACATTAAAAAATAGAGTGAAATGCAGCATCTAATATTCACTTATTTTGGATTGGGTTTTTGCATTTTGAGATTTCCGACGACAAGTGGTGTCGTAAATCGTAAGTGAAAATTTAGTTTTAATTTATTATATTTTTATGAGCAGATTATTGGAAAATAATAAGCACAATTGCTTTCTGTTAATTTATATAAAAATTCAAGATCTAAACATTTAATATTAAATACAGTAATGCCTTGCGAAAAAAGTTGTGGCGTCGGTGAATTCCACACAATTTTATTTTTAACGGTTTTCAAGTTAGGGCAATAATGAAGTGGTTTTTGATTACCCTTGTTTTAATTATTAAAACGAGTGGTTTTCAATTCCACTGGGTGCTGTACCGTTTGAGTGTGTTGGCTGATCTTACAAATTGTAAACTATAGGTTAGTTTTAAACTTTTTGTTTTTACCAAAAATTAAAAGCAGCTTTTAACTCGTTTCTGAAATGTTCATGAAGATTATTCTCTTCTCTATTTCTTTGTAAGTGAAAAAAATCGGAAACCACTAAGATTAATTTTTAATTAAATCATACAAAAGTAGAATTTAATAAACATTTTTTTTTGCCAGCCGTCAGCAAGTTTTTAGTCACCGTGACCGGAGGGAATTCAAGCGCCGTTGAAGTTCTAGAAAGATTGCAAATTCTAGTTTCGAGTCTGAACGGACAAGCCTCTGGTAAATGAAATGAAATACAGCAAAATGCTTATAAAATCTATTAGTTGTGATGTGTGATAAAGAAAAAGGTCTTAAATATAAATAAAATAAAATTAAACCAAAAAATCAATCTGAATTGATTTGTTGGTAATAAAATGTGATTAATTTTGGCGTTTGATGTTTTTCATCAATTTTAAATGGTTAAATCTTTTAATGTTTTTTAATTATTAAAACAATTCTTACATGGAAGCTACTGAAAAAAAAAGATAATAGATTGTTTAATTTCGAGCGACATTTGGTATCATGACCTTTTAATCGGCTGAATGGTCGTTTTCGATGAGAACGAAAGTCAAATGGTTGTTAATCAAAAATTCAAAAATACATTTCAAGACATCGATGAGTGCCGTCTGATCTTCAAAGCTTGTGATTTGACCGCGACTTGCATGAACACGCTCGGGTCGTTTCAATGCGTTTGCGAGGATGGGTTCCATTTAGAAGAAAGTAATTCTTCTCCTTGCAAAGGTGCTATGATTACAATTGCTTTGTAATGCCAATTTTAAATGTTCTTTGTATTCTCGAGTTCTGGGTATTTTTAATACTAAACAGTAAATGATTACAATACTTTTTTTAGATTTCGATGAGTGTTTGTTTGACAACAACAACTGCAGCCAGTTTGCAACGTGCAAAAACACGATCGGATCTTACAATTGCACCTGCCGTGACGGTTTCTACGGCGACGGATTTGTTTGCTCAGACAATAGTAAGAAATTAAAATTCTGAAAAAACAAAAAAAGGTTTTCGATTCTGAGCATGACCCTTTTGAATTCCATTGGTTTACTGTGTAAAATTCTGTGAAACTACGCACATTTTCACTTGGCCAAAATTGCTTGATATCAATGTTTTATTATCAAAACATACTTTAAAAGGCTTTCGTGAAAGGCATTGATTTCAAGCGATTTTGCCTACCGATACATAGCGCTTCATAGATTTATAAACTCAAATTTGAAAATTTGTATACTTGTGCTGTTCACATTTTTAATTGCTGTAATTGATTAGGAAAGAAAAAGATGAATTTTACTGAAGAAAAAGATAATTTCAGCAAGCTGCCGTGCTTGAAATCTGACAATAAAAAAGACTGCGATTGCCACAATAATCAACTTGTGTCGAAATGCAAACAAGGTATATGTTGTTTCAATCAATAAAACAACTTTTTAAGAGTTTTTACAATGTAGAACTTTTGTCTTGATCATTGTATAAGTGCATTTTGTAGGTTAGATTGGAGAAAATCTATTTTTCAGTTTTACCAAAGAAACTTGACAAAATAAACAACGTTTTAAATGTTAATATTAAACCATTCAGTTCTTAATCATAGTAATTTATTTAATCCTCTTAAAAATTGCAAATTACTGCAGCTTGAACGTAATTGTTATTTTCCGAAATACTTTTGATTTGTTAAGAACTTTTCGTATTTGTTGCAATTACTTTTTTCATTAGCATGCAACAAAAACTTTTATCCGGTATCATCTGCACCAACTTTTGCATTTTATAACTTTTTATTGCATCTCTTCACCAAATGCTAAAACTATAGTTAAAGTCTTTTTTTTTTAAATAATGTAGTGAAAGCCATTAATATTTTGATTTATGATTTCATTCTTTATTAACAACATGGAAAAAATCATTTTGAGACAAGAAACACAGTCACCAAAAAATCAAGAAAGAAAAAAAAGCGAAACAGCATCAAAGTGTAAACTTTATTAGATGTTAAAAAAAAAACAATATGAAAAAGAATCTGGCAGCAACAACGTAGTTCCGTACAACTAAACAAAAAATTAATTGACAAACTTGTATAAGAAAAGTTTTCAGTTCATGACATCGCCCCTCGTTTATTACCCCTTTTAGGTTTTTTTTCGGTGTTCAGTATCCTTAAAAACGATGCAATTTTCCAAAAGCCAACTTGAGTCACCACATCAGTTTAATGAGTAAACTTGAAAAAATTTTGTCGTCGCTTGTTTCATCTGATTTTAAACACGTTTACCAGGAGTTCTGCAAACACCGGGAGAAAATAAACAAAAAAAATCCATCTCATGTGGTTGGTGAAAAAATTTGGGATGCAGAGTGTAAAACTACTGTGCAACATTTTTGGAGGGATCCGATTTGAGCATTGTTGCAACGCCCTATGCTTGGCAAGCCAGGCCTGATAAGAAAAGTCAACCAGTTTTTTAAAGTCTCCCGAATTCGAGCAACTATAAATTAAAAACTATGAAAACGGCTTTATAGAAATTTTATATATTATACAGGGTGATTCAAAAGTCGCCATACATAAAAAAATTTTATTTATTATTTTTATAACCACAAGTTTAATTATATAACAGGCTCTATATCCCCACCACTGTTTTGAATACACATTGTGACACGTTTATCCCTGTCATAACAAAAATAACAGGTTAGGGAGAATAGTCAAACAATAAATAGTTTTCCCTATGTATGGAGACTTTTGAATCACCCTGTAGAAGTTATGTTAGAAATTTATTGTCTTCCATAATTTTATTAATTTTGAACCGCTTCAAAACTTTTAGCGTACCACCTTGCTTTTTAATTTTTAATTGAAGTCCTTTCAAATCAGCGCATTTTGACACTATTTTTGCAGCTACCTCATTCGAACAAGAATGTCAAACCCATGACTCAAAATAAAATTTAAAGACTACCTCATGATACTATTCATCGACCTTCTTCGCCATATTTACAAGGCTTTTTCCCAAGTGCATCAGATTAATAACATTACCGCTGCAGGTAGTTTCGATCCAACATGAACGCCTCGAGTGAGCAACAAACTTACAATATTTTGATCATGAGTTTGTTGCTAATCATTGCGTCAAGCGCTTTGTTGGTTAAATAATCACTTTCTTCATTATGAACAATTTTATTTTAATGTCTAAGCTTTAAAAAATAGCTTTTAGCCCGCAATACCCAAACGTCTGCTAAGTCAAGTAAATGCATTATTTTTTTGTACAGCGTTATACGAGTATATTCGTTTCGACTGGGCGCGGCTGGACGCTGGTGCGCCGCTTTGATTGTTAGGGTGGCGTGAGAAGAGTAATTGAATTTTATATTTGCTTTGGGGTTTAAAATTTTTGCTTCGTTTTAAATTTTATTTGCATGCAAGCAAAAATAGTCCAAAAATTACGTCAGGGTATTTTAAAATATTTATCCTCTTTTTCAAGTGCAGTAAATGAAAAAAGGTTAGGAATCAGTAGTTTAGTGCTTTTAGTACTCGTGCTTAATCCAATGGGTCACACTTAAAAGTAGTAAAGGTCTGCTCAATAGGAAGTAGGTCTATAAAATCTATGGCCAACTATTTTGGGCTTTGGCTCTGACGACGTGTTTTTAATCTCAAATATTGTGTAAAAACAGAAAAGAAAATAGCCTACCTTTGCTTTACATTACGAGATTCCATTTTTTTAAACTTTTCTGTTTACTTGAAGCAGAACATGAACAAAGATGCTATCATTTTGGTTTTATTGTTTTTCTCATAGCGATGGAAATCAATTTGATTTGAAAACTGCAAAACTTTGCTCACGGACTTGTGTACACTCCACGCATTAAAAGTAATCCTATAAGCTTTGCTAAAATTTGAAGGCATAGAAATGCAAATCTTTAATTTATATACCAATGCATATCTTTATGAAACTCTATCTCTAGTAAAAAGTTAAGGTGAGGTTAGACGAAATTTTAAATTATTAAATATTATGCTAGTTATAATCACTCTTTGAATTACAAGATATAAGACATGGATGAATAAATTTTAAAATAATGAAATTTTAACAATTTTGTAGCAGTTTTCTTTTTTGTTGTAATTGTCCAAAACTTTGTCGCATCGACCCTCGATTAAAAATTGTACTAAGCAATTGTGTTGTATGTAGAATGCGATACTTTTTTAATTTCTGAAAACGAATTTACTATCACATCAAGACAGACCTTCTTCACGGGGATGCAAGAGAAGTATATGACCCACGAAAAATTTTTCCGCTCCTCCATTTTTTTTGGCATACAAGTAATTTCTCAATATTTTGGTAGTAATTTTTCAACAACATCAACTTTTTTTATGCTGTACATAGATCGGCGTAACCTTAATTGAGGCTCCTTTCAAAACCTGAATTGAAGCCAGAAAACTAAGTGAAGATAAAAAAATGTTTTCACTTGTTACCAAATTATATTCGGCTGCAAAAATCTTTTTTGTTTGTTCTTCGCGTGCTTTTCTCCCCCAAACCAATTTGGGAGACTAACTTTACAAGTAAACTTAGTAAAGACTAAAAAAAAAAGAGAAAGGTCCTTACAGCCTGAATGTAGTTTCCAAATGAGTAAGCCTATAGACTACGGCACTTTGTACTCGAAATTGGAATTTTTCCAATTTTACTTATTTGGAAAAGAAAAAATTTTCCCCGATGTTCCCCCCCAGCTCTCGCATTCTAACGGACCTTCATCGGTACAGATCATTATACATTATTAGTTTATATTTGATTTGACATTACGTTAGAATGATTTAATCGAATTCAATTTCGAAATGAAATTTAATTAAACAATACTTATGCAATTGCTATATGAACATATTCGTTTTTATGCTTTGCGAGATTTTGAACTGGAGGTAATTGTCAAATGAACTCTTTATAGATAATACACTTATACGTTGTTTTCTAAAAATAGTGAACGTTAACCTAAATCTTTTGGGGTTTTAATTAAGAACATTTTGAATATTTTTCATTTTTATTAAGCAGAGAAAATCTGAAAATTACTGTAAGGTGTCTTAGTCATTGTCAAGATTGTAAAAGCTTTGTCCGAGTCCTTATCCCGCGATTATTGGTCGAATCACACGATTTAATCGGCTCAAGAATCTGTCTCAGACGTTGTTTCAACGAACATCTACGAATATTAAATACTGGTGTAAGCGGATTAGCACTTGTGATATCTCGATTACGAAAATTAAGATTTCGCTGGTGCTTTAATTGTCTTCATAATAAAGTTAGGATAGAAGTTCGATAAGATGGCTCCAAAATTTCCTTCGTTACAAAGCTATTTCGAGTAGCAACCTTGAAATAACATTCTTATTTATTTATTTATTCATATGATTTATATACTTTTAAATTTGCTAAAAAAAACCGGAGGGCAATTCTAATATAACATTGACATGGTTGCCTCGACCGGGAAAGCATTTTTGAGAATTTTTCAGTGGCTTTGTTTTTGAAATTTGGTTTATTTCATCTCCACTGTTACAACGACATATAGTTCGAAATAGTTAACAGAATTGGCCACCAAGAAGTGTTCCAGAAATTATTTGTTTAAAAACAAAGCACTGCCTTCAAGCAATAGAATGATGCTCTTTAATTTTATTTTTAATTTCCTTCTATATACCATTTTATTTGTTTTAAAACTCAAAAGATTTATCTGGTTTATTTTCACCTTGTGTAAAACTTAAAAACAGAATAAGTTTTAACATCAGCAATTTTTTATTTGCAGAAATTTTTAAAAGTTATTTAATTCAATTTAACTGACAATTTATTCTATTTTTTATAGACTACAAAATTGTCATTTTAACCATAAAAGTTTTTTTAATTTTTTCAACAGATTTTCCAATATTTGTTTCTTGTGCAACTAGCTCTATTTCTCTAAAAATTGCAACTGACTTTTATAAAAACAAAAAATTAAACCTAGACAATTTTCACTTGACTGATCATTCTTGCGTGGGAAAAGAGCAATCACCTGGTTTGTGGAGCTTTTCAATAACGGGAGACCTTACCTCCTGCTCAACTCATCTTTCGGTAATAAATAATAGTTATGTTTTATTTATGTTCAGATAACTTTATTAGCAGGGTTGCCAGATAAAGTTTTCAAAAAAGACCAAACAGACTGTCAAAAGAAGCCAAACTTAACAAAAAAAGCCCAATTGTTTTTTTCTATTAACGTCCCAAACTTAAGGTGATGACTAAAAAAAGGTCATCCCTTTCAATCAATGTCCAAAATCTCTGTTTACATCCAAATTCAAAGTGAAGACGATTGAAGGAAAAATGAAAATTGTAATAAATGAAAATTCTAACACTTTTGCTCGCAAACTTCAAATATTTAAAAAAATATACTAATTTACAAGAATAAGATTTTGATTTGTAAAAAACGACAAACGTTAAATTTGAAAGCCAAATACCTTAAAAAATGTCAAATTTCTCAGATATGGCAACCCTATTTATTAGCGTTTATGGAATATTGGTTTTCAATAGACTTGTTAATTTAAGCATCAAAATGCTCTTTATCAGCATAAAGTGGTTTGTTATTGGACATATGTCTTACATAAAAACTTAAAATTACGTGTTTATAATGGGCACTGAGCTCGTAAACATGATAAATAAAAACTGTATTGTACTGTACTTTAGTCCAGGGTTGCCAGATTGGCCTTTTTAAGGCCAAATTTGAATAATCTGGCCTTTTTCACAGCAGTTTGGCCTCAAAATTTATATTTTGGCTTTTTTTTAGATTTGGCCTTAAATTTGGGTTTTTTTCTTAATTTTACAGTATTACTTCCTATCATTTAATCACTGTGAACTTTTCATCTGAATTATTTTCAACCTGCAATAAATGTACGATTGGAATAATTTTTATAATTTTTGATTTAAGACTTTTAATTTGTTTGAAACGTAACCTTCATAATGCTAAGCGGAAAAAGACTTATGATACTGGAAGAAAATATAACAAAGCATGGGAAAAATCATATCCATGGTTAAAATGTGCTGGTGACAGTCAAAGTGGATATTGTGTGATGTACAAAGTTAATGTAATTTCAAAGTTATCCAATTCTTCTGCCCATGAAAAAACAAAAAAACATCCAGAAAAAATATCAAACACTTCTCTAAGCTCATTAGATAAGTTCATTTGCAACAAATCTACTCATGAAGAAAAGATAGCTGAAATAGAACTTAGTTTAAGCATAGCATGCCACTCATCTATTCGATCAATCGATCATATTAGTGAAATGATAAAGAAATGTGGTAAAAACAGTGTCTTAGGAAACATTAACTTGCATAGAACTAAGTGTACTGCAATTATCAAGAATGTTATATCAGCTTCACTTAAAGAAGAACTAAAAAATGACCTGCAAGGTAAGAAATTTGTTCTACTTGTGGACGAGTCTACTGACATAGGTAATCAAAAACATCTTTGCCTACTTGTGCGATTTTACTGCGATAAAAAAGACAAAATTCGAACTGAGTTTTTGTCTCTTGTGCCTGTAATTAAAGCATCTACACAAATTTTGTTTGAAAAAATAGCCGAAGAAATTGCAACATTTGGCCAAATTCTTTCAAACTGCATAGAATTTGCAAGTGATGGGGCTTCTTGTATGGTTGGAAATAACAATTCATTGTGGTCAAGAATAAAAAATAAATCATCAAAAGTTTTTCAAATGAAATGTATATGCCATTGTCTTTAAGTCTTTGTATTGAACATGCGTTTTCGAAGTAACCTTCTAATGTTGGTTATATTTTAACTGAAATGCCGTTTTGGTTTGCAAATAGTGTCATAAGAAGGGAAGATTACAAAGCTTGTTTAAAGTAATAAATCCTGCAGATGAAGAGAACAACCATGAAAGGAATGTCCCTTTTCCATTTCAAAAATTGTCAAAAACAAGATGGTTAATTAGAGAAAAAATTTTGTACAATATTCTAGTGAACTGGGAAGAATTATTGGCTTACTTTAGCAGTTGTGAAGCAAAACTGAGTTTACATGTAAGATATAAATGTAGGCTAATAAAAGAAATGCTTACAGATAGGATGAATTACTTGTATTTCACATTTATTACTCCTATTGTTCAAGAATTTGAAAAAATAAATTCTTTATTTCAACAAACAAATGGTGACCCATATGAACTTTCCAAAGAATTGCTACTTCATCATGAGAGTTTACATAGAAGACTTTATGACCAAAATGGGTCATGTAAAAGCTTGGAATGTGTTGATTTTGGTGCTAAGTTCAACCAGGAAGTTAGTATTCATCTAGAGAAATTCATTAATCGTCCAATACATCTAGAAAACGAAAAATAGAGGATGTAAAGTTGAAGTGCCAAGCATCGCTGCAGGAAGCATTAAGTCAGGTACAGAAGAAACTTCCTGATTCTGTCGACATATTTAAGAACCTCTCATTGCTAAATTCTAATAAAGTTTTGAGTCAAACATTAAAAGGTGATTTTAAAGATTTGCCATTTGTACGTCTTATGGAAGATAATATGAATGTCATTGAATGCCAGTACAGAAAAATTAATCTTGTTGAATGGCGTGAAGAAAAATGTTTTGCAGCAAGTGGTATTCCTAGCAATACTTTTCAATTTTGGCAAGGTGCGGCTAAGCACAGTAACTTCCAAGAACTGTCATCGTATGTTCTAACATCATTGATAACACCTGCAAGTAACGCAACTGTTGAACGAATATTTTCTTTAGTCACTGCCGTCAAAATGAAGCCCCGCAACAAAACTCAAATTAAGTTACTTGATGCATTAGTAAGAATTTATTTACACTTACTAGATACTGGAATTTGCTGTAAAGAATTTGTGTGCTCTGCACATATGCTAAGACTGCATAATAGTGACCACCTGTATGGACGAACAGAGGAAGAGAACAGAAAGTATAAAGAAGCTGATTATATGAAAGAAATTCTTGAAAAATGATTAAATTTAGTATTTTTATCTTATTTTTCCATTTGGTGTAAAAAGATATAAAAATTGTAATTTGGCCTTTTTAATAATTTATTTATATTGTTTTGGCCTTTTTTTGGCTTATCATTTGGCTTTTTCTGGTCTGGCAACCCTGCTTCAGTTATCTTTCGTATGCTTTTGTAAAAAGTATTTAGCCTACAACACCCTTGCTTTTCTTATTCGTATAGCTGTATTAATTTGTTTGCTGCTTTTTGTTTTAAGCGTAGTCACTATTAAGCGTAGGCAACACAGCGTAATTTTAGTGAAGAGTTCGCCTTGAAATGCTTTTCCAAAGGACAAAATAAAAATTACTTACCTGGACGAAGGATCAAAATTGCGTTATTTTGCCTGTCAATCATTTCAACGATATACACTCCATGATAGGAAACTCAATCACGTGACCTGATTTTGTATCGCCCGTTGAACGCTTGAATGCACGAACCTAAATTCAGTTTAGCCAAATGGGTTTATATAATTTTTCAATTAATAATTCAATAAATTAATGAAATAAAAAATAAGAAGATATAAAATGTGAAGAATTTATTAATAAACTAAAATATTAACAAAAAAATTTAATGAAAATAAAGAGTTAATAAGCTAATTAAGTAAATTTATTCTATTTAATCCATTTGTAATTTTTTACATTCAAAATATAATAATATGATGCATTTTTAAAAATAACTTTGATAAAAACTTTAAGTGTAAATAGCTGTTTTGCATTCTCCTTATACTAAATAAATAACTTGTTCTTTTTTAAAACTATCTTTTTTGGGAGCAATTTGTTAAAATATTGCGAACTGAAAATGTTAATCGTGAACTTAAAATTTTTTGTATTTTATCCAAGTTTGTGTAAATGCTGTAAGTTGTATTTTTTTAAAGATTTTTATAGACTATAAGCAAAACAACACCAAAAGGTTTGCATCTCGTTTACCGTTTGCCATTACAGTACCAACATTGCAGACTTAAGGGATTCACCAAAATTTAAAAGTTTATTAAGTGAGCACAGCAAATAGTGAATGAGATCCAAAGGTTTTAATTTAAATCAATTTTTAAATTAATCTGTTGAAAAAATACTTTGCCTTACACATTAATTAATAATTTTATTATTTCAAAATAATATAAAATCTAATTTATTATAGTGCTGGTGGTGATAAATTTTTTAAAAATCATAATTGTAATTCACTTGTAAACCGCAAAAGCTAATGTTCAAATGTTGTTATTGAACTCCCTACAACACCTGAAGTAGTGAAAATTAGATGACTTAAACTTTTATTTGCCTCAATCTTACATCATAAACTTATCTATTTTAAAATACAAATCGAACTGCTTTGAATACGAGAAGCACCAGACTAGTGATGTCGCAGATACAAAATTTTGTGTCCGAAGCCCGCAACTATTTTTTATTTGTGACACCGCACTGCACCGCACCGCAAAGTTCTTAGCAAAAACTTACACCGCACCGCGCTGCACCGCAAATAATATATTTAAATAGAAAATTTTTAGACATCTTTTCTTTTTTTAAAAGGTGTTTATTCAAACAATACTCACTGTTGTAGTCATCAAAGTAAGCCCTTATATTTCCGATTCTATAGCTATTGGCAATTGGCATAATAGCTATTGGCATTAGCAATTCAATAGTTGTGTCCTTGGGAAAGACACTTTACGACTTACTTGGCAAAGACACCTTCCCCTGCTTGGTGGTCTTGACAAGCAGTTCTAAATTACAGTAATATCTCTACTAAATTATTAGCGGACGACAATATCTTGGAATCTCCAGAAGTAGGTTAGAGTAATTTCCTACCCTATGTATAGCGCCTCCGTCGCTTTCCTGTGAGTCAGGAGGATAAATATAGAGATAAAAATAAAAATAAAATAAAATAAAATAGCTATTGGCATAATCTTGTTGTATCATTGGAAGCACTTTAAGCACGTTACCCTGCTTGGCATCCCAGCAAGCAGCCTTAATTCAGTAATGTCTCTATACCTAAAAAAAACAAATAAAAAATTTCAACCCAACAGCAATATCTTGGCATCTTCAAAAGCTGATAAGATAATTAGGTCTTTTTAAGAAGTCACCGTATGCAATTTTTGTTTGTAAAACTAATTCCAAATCCTCAGTGTTTTCTATTGCTTCTTGAAAGGCCTTTTTTCTCTTTGTTTTTTTTTTATTCCATTCTGGTGCTGAATGAAGATTCCGGGTAAGTTTCACCGAAAAAAATTGCTTACGTGACTTCTTGAAGAGAGCCAATAATTGCTCTTAGTATAATGCCCCTCAATATTTTTCTGCAAGTTGAAAAGATATATAAAGAAAATATAATTATCTCTTTTTTTGCAAACACAAACCTTGCTTACTATCAAGTTTGTTTTTTTAATGTTTTTAGCTTGAAATTTGAAAAAATAATCACTCAAACATATTGCCTAAATTTCTTAGATTTCTTAACCATAAAACCTTACCAAAACCCTTGATATGCAATTGTGATCAAAGCAATAGTTGTTCTCATGCTAAGCTATTTTTGACAGCTATAACAGTATATCAAATCCTCACAAATAACCTTTATTAAACTATATTTAATAAGTAATTTCAATTTAAGGCGTAGTTAACTACTATTAAAAATTGCATTCTGAAAGAAATCATAAAAAATTAAATACAAGTAAATTAAACCATTAATAAGTTCAGTTAAGATCAATTTTTATTCAATTCATTTGATTTTAAATAATACCAAACTAACCATTGCAGCTAAATAGACTTTTTAAAGTTAAATCCAATAATGTTTTGTTAAAGCATGTTGCTTAATAGATTAATATGCAATTGCAACATGAAGAGAAAACAATGTAATTTTAATATATTTATACAAATCTTTTTTTTTTGCAAAAGGCCTTTATTTTTTTATTTTCTTAGACGAAAATAGATCTTAAACTGTCATATAAGATTAACAACTGAATTACAAACTCCTTTTTTGCAGTTTGTACACATCTACTTAATGGTGCTTTAGCTTTTACATTTTTTTCAAAGTATTTTGCCAAATACAACACATTAACACTGTGGTGTATGTATTTTAAACTATTTTAATAGTTTCTAACATGTTACAAAAAGAATTTCTTTATCTCCATTAACACATTTTGTATTACCCCAAATTTAATTGGCTTTCGTTACATCAATTGAACTAAGTTTAATACTTTTAACTTTTTTGTAATATATAAAGACTGCTTTAAGCCTTTAAGCTTTGTCATAACTACACTGAGAATAATATTATAGTACTTTTTAATGCTCTACTGAAATCATAATTTACATAGTAGCATAGATGTACCATTTCAAAATTATAAAGATTTTGAGACAACACTAGAAAGACTTTGAAAAACTTGTTTAAAAAAATACCTGCTACAGAGTACTTTTCAGTTAAACTTTAAAAACTAAATTAAGAAATATCTAGAAGTTGCTAAAATTAATTACTGAAATGTAATTACTTATTAATGGTTGGCAACTTTAATTTTACATTGAGAGGATTTTCAAAAACTCATTCTACAGTTCTATGTCTGATTTTATAATCTGCTTTTTTGTTTTGCTTAAATTAGTACTTCTTATATAAAAAATAATGGCGTTTAAAGTTTGGGTGCTTCTTTACAAAGTAACACTATAGAATATTTTGTAAAGAAGGTTTATCAGGCTAAGTAACAATAGTTGGTTCTCGTTCACTATTACCCGAGTTTAGTTCATTACTTTTTAAATTTTGGGAAATCCCCAAAAGCTTTGGTTAGTAACGGCAAAAAATAAATAAAAACCCTAAAAAATGATAAAAAAAGCTAAGACTTTGTTTTGGTATTGAATAATCGGCTAAAAGGAATAAAATAATTTAAATGCCAAGTTGATTAAAAAAGAGGGGAACCTTCACATACTCTAACTCAAGTTTATTTTCAAAATTCACATTGCTTATTCTTTCTTAGTAATATTTTTTACAAGCCTTTCTCTGCTGTATAATTAGATTCCATTGCTTTCTTTAAGTTTGAGAACAGTTTACCTCTCTCTTTATTTATTTTAGTTTGTCTCATATTTCTTTTTGGCCGCTTTACACGCTATTTACATTATAAATTACCGGTACTATGGTAAGAGGCTATTCAGTGGATTATGCTCCTGACACTTTGCTTTCTGTGATTAGATTAATGAAGGGGAGCAACTAAATCGGTAACCCAAGCAATATCGGCAGCGTGGTCGAGTGGTTAACGCACCGGACTGATGATCAACATGGTCTCGGTTCAAAACCCACTTTCGCCATTCTGTTGTGTTCTTGGGAAAAACACTTTACGGCACTTTCCCCTGCTTGGTGGTCTTGACAAGCAGTTCTAAATTACAGTAATATCTCTACTAAATTACAAGCGGACAGCAATATCTTGGCATCTCCGGAAGCAGGTCGGGGTAATTGCCTACCCTATGTATAGCGCCACCGTCGCTTTCCTGCGAGTCAGGAGGATAAATATAGAGATTAAAATAAATAAATAAAAATAAAAATAGCATTATACAAAATAAGATTTGCTTAAAATTTAAATGTAAACTTTTCATAATTTGCACGCGGCGCGGTACGCTGCAAGATCCTCCAAAAAAAGGTTACTACGCTGCACTGCGCGTGGCAGCGTACGCTGCGCGGTTGACATCACTACACCAGACTCGAGTTTCGCTCTTGTTAGAGCTTGCCAATGATGCTTATCTCACTGCGCATCGAACCGACTACTTGTGGTCTTCCAGGCAGGAGACACCACCACTAGACCACACAAACCAGAAAACAATTCGATTGAAAGCAGTTATAAGTATTTCTCGGATTTGCAGCTTAAGGCAACCCCATGACCGAGAATAACTTGGAGAATATAATAAATTATTTATTTTAAAATAGTAACACTGATAATTTGACTGACGCAATCTTTTTTATTGCCTTAACGTTTTCGTCATAAACGTTCCCTGGGGAGTTCTGTTTTACGCGCATTTACAAAGAAACGTCCGCCGCTTCCAATTTCGAAGGGAAATGTAACATGCGAGGCCGTACTTTAATTAGGCAATGGCCCAGGACAAAACACTGCATATCTATATGAAAAAACATTTACATTTATGTAGCCAATTAAACTTACATACGATAATCCTGATTTTTTGGAAAGCAAATAATTGTGATTGAGAAAACGAAGAAGCAGCACAACTTCAGACGTTAAAACATGCATAAGATAATCAGAAAGTGAAAGTACAAAACAGTAGAAAGCATGGCCACAACACCTTTATCAGATAAAAATATAAAAAATGAGAAAGAAAAAAGAATATATAGTAATAATATTATCAAAAAAATTGAATTGAATTGAATTGAATTGGTTACATAGGCTACTGTGTTACCTAAAAGCTAAAATAAAAACAAATTAAAGTTTTGCAAGCCATTGGCTATTTTTAAAATAGTAATTTTAATATCGCTTTAAACAAAGTCGATTTTATCGGAGCCATAAGCTTTTCGTGACGCTCTCATCAGTGGCAATCGCGTCAAAATGGGACGAACCAGAGAAAATCAAGGTATTTATAATCTCAATAGTTGGGAGAAAGGCCCTGTAGTCTCGGAAAGGAGAAAGGCACAATTGCACAAAATCAAAGAAGTGTGGTGCAATACAGTGTAATCTCGGAAAGGAGAAACGCACTATGTGCAATTACCCAGGAGAAACTCTGTTACTCGCAACTTAGGTTATTTGAAAAGTTTTAACGTCTGGTCTAGTTGTCTGGTTTTGATAAAAGTTGCCTCGAGTAGACACAAATGGAACGAGTTGCGTGCCACAGCAAGAATTTTAAAACGTTTGTCATTATAGTTGGCAGCACATTGCTTGTCATCAAGCAAGTGTTGTTCTACGGCAGAGTCACAATCTGGATTATTACGTTTTAGCTTACAGGATCTGCCCGGTTGAGATCGTGTAGGGCGCTTCGCTTGCTGTTGTAGCCATTTAGAAACATGCTGCTTGATTCTATCTTGTAGTCGCTGTGATGTTCGTCCTACGTACCTACTGTCTCAGTGGCACGAATATTCATAAACAACGGTACTTTTCTGTCATCGCTGTGATGTTCGTCCTACTGCTGTGATGTTTGTCCTACTCTGAAAAGTTCCGTTGTTTATGAATATTCGTGCCACTGAGACAATAGGTACGTAGGACGAACATCACAGCGACTACAAGATAGAATCAAGCAGCATGTTTCTAAATGGCTACAACAGCAAGCGAAGCGCCCTACACGATCTCAACCGGGCAGATCCTGTAAGCTAAAACGTAATAATCCAGATTGTGACTCTGCCGTAGGACAACACTTGCTTGATGACAAGCAATGTGCTGCCAACTATAATGACAAACGTTTTAAAATTCTTGCTGTGGCACGCAACTCGTCCCATTTGTGTCTACTCGAGGCAACTTTTATCAAAACCAGACGTCCGGTTTCAAAACCAGACAACTAGACCAGACGTTAAAACTTTTCAAATAACCTAAGTTGCGAGTAACAGAGTTTCTCCTGGGTAATTGCACATAGTGCGTTTCTCCTTTCCGAGATTACACTGTATTGCACCACACTTCTTTGATTTTGTGCAATTGTGCCTTTCTCCTTTCCGAGACTACAGGGCCTTTCTCCCAACTATTGAGATTATAAATACCTTGATTTTCTCTGGTTCGTCCCATTTTGACGCGATTGCCACTGATGAGAGCGTCACGAAAAGCTTATGGCTCCGATAAAATCAACTTTGTTTAAAGCGATATTAAAATTCTGTACCACAGAGAAGCTCTTAAAAATAGTAATTAAAATATTTTTTTATCCATATATTTTTACACTTAGTGTCAATAAAAAAAAGCTAAAGTTTATTTAGTAAACATAATACCGGGTGTTTCACAATTATTGAAACAAAGCGATTGGGCACAAATTCAGGATTTTAAATGATAACACGATGATGATTACATTTATTGAAAGGTGAAAGGATAACATTTTATAATCTGAAACTGTTTATCTTCAAATCAGAAATAATATGTCAAGAAGATTCCTAGACTACATGCTCCAGATGTCCACCGTTTTGTCGAAGGCATTCTTGAATGCGGCGTGCAAAGTTGTTGATAACACGATCACATTCCTCCTGTGTAATGGTCTGAATGTTCTCGGTAATGGCTGCTTTCAAAGCTGCAATAGTTAGTGGGTTATCTTGGTAAATGTTGTCCTTGAGGAAACCCCACAAGAAGAAATCTGGAGGATTCAGGTCAGGCGAGTGAGGTGCCCATTCCACTTCAGCTTTGCGGCTGATGAGACGCTTTCCAAACTTTTCACGGAGCCAAGCCATGGTGACATTAGCAGTGTGAGGAGGGGCACCATCTTGCTGGAACCACTGTTCTTTCTCATCAAGGTCCTCACGCTTATTGAGCTCTCCCCAAAACTGCTCAAGCACTGGAACGTAGCGGTCTTTTGTCACGGTTACTGCAATACCGTGATCATCTTCAAAGAAAAATGGTCCGATGATACCATGCTTGGAAATGGCAACCCATGCTGTGCATTTTTTTAAATGCAAAGGGCGTCCAACGACTCTGTGAGGGTTCTCACTTCCCCAAAACACCCAGTTTTTAGAGTTAACGTGACCATTCAAAAGGAAGTGGGCTTCATCTGAAAACCAGACATCATTCAAGAATTCCTCGTTATTGTCTATCATTTCCGAAAACCACTGGCACATTGCTACCCTCTTTTCCTTATCAGTCTCGGTTAGTTCATGCTTTATGTGGATCCGATATGGATAAAGTTGTAGATCCTTAACCAGCATGCGCCTTACAGAAGAGACAGAAATGCCAAGTTCTTGGCTCCTTCGACGAAGAGATTTGCTCGGACTCCGACCGACTGACTCCTTGAACCCTGCTGACATTGTCGGGGGTGCAGATTGTTATTGGAGGCCCTGAGGGCGATGAGCCCGCTACCCTACGATCTCCACAAGTGCCATGAGCTTCAAACTTCTTGACCAACTTGAAAATCTGACTCCTGTTTGGAAATTGGTTGAAGCTGAACTTCCTT
>OY796887.1:34081833-34215564 GCA_963680785.1 Diplosoma virens | reverse complement strand
TATCGGAGTTTAAATGATGTTTCGCAGCTGCCGTAATAAAACGTAATAAGATGGAAAATTGTACAACACGCAACTCCATACCAATGTGGTTCAAAAACATGCAACTTGTGCTTATCAGAAAAATTACAAATATTCCAGGCTGACCCAAATAAATTACTAAATAAACGCTCGGAGTTGGTCTCAAAATGTCGACATCGAAGTAAATTTAAATTACGAAGTTTTAATTACGCTGGCAGTTAATAAATATATTTACAAACTCGGTTTACCTTATTTTTACATCACACCTTTGTCCACTTACTTGATCAACAAATCAATCCATCTCTACACTACATACTTATCGAACTGAAAATATTCTTAAATTATACCCTGTAAAAAAAATTTACTGTTTTAATTTTTAATTCATATCCTAATAATTGTCATTTTAAACGCATTTCTTTAGCATCTGTTTATCGTATTTCCAATGTGTAGACTATTTAATTTAATTTTAACGCATTTTTAATGCAAACTTTTTATATTTACCCATTATTTTCAAACAATAGAGCAAGCTACGTAAAAAACACTTTTTCTTTGGCAATAAAATTCATTTATCGATTAACCTTACAACCGTAGTTTTTCTCTTGTTTTTTCTTGTTGTTGTTTTACGCTTTTTCGCCGGAATTCAAGCGCTTCGTTTAAACTGTATTTTTAATTTTTTTTATTTATTTATTTATTTTGTTTTTCAGATTTTTAACCGCCCCCTGACGAGCCCAGGCAGGCGAAACAGTCTGTTGGGGCAAATAAAATTAATGTTAAATTAAAAAAATTTTGTGGTCTGTAAGTTAATTATATATATATATATATATATATATATATTACATTTTATATTAAGGATATATATATATATTATATTTTATGTTAAGGATATACATATATATATGGATATATACACGTTGCTTTTGAAAATCGTTATGTTCAGACAAGTAGTAGCTCCTCCCGGCATTGTCCAATCATTTGTTCTAATATATATATATATATATAAATTTTAAGATTAACAATGGCGAAATCACGGAAATAAATTTTAAGGATATATATTATATATACAAAATAAAATAATATAATAAAAAAAAAAATTTATTAAGCACGTTTTGGAATTATTACTCATTCCATTATCAACTGCATAAAATTTTTTATAATTTTACGTGGTTGTGCTTCTTTATAATTTTTCATGGTCTTGATCTTAATAAACTATAATAACTATGTTTCAAAATATATTGACTATATATTTCCTTAATAAATCAGACGTCCTTAATAAACTATGTTTCAAAATATATTGACTATACTTTTTATTCCAAAATTTATTCAAAACTTACTCTCTATCATATCTTACAATTTAATTTATAAAGTTTGTTATTTTTTAAAAATAGCTACATCAATAGTCTGACCAATTTTTGTTCACGCTTTTGCAAAAACAAAACTTAATGTGTTCAATTTTACCAACTTAGAATAATTATTAATTTATTAAGCTAAAATTTATTCAAAACTTACTCTCTATCACGCCTTACAATTTAATTTAAAAAGTTTGTTATTTTTCAAAAATAGCATCATTAACAATCTGACCAATTTTTGTTCACGCTTTTGCAAAAACAAACCAAACTTTTATGTAGTTCAATATATAAATCAATGCATTTTTGACCACTCATTCATCCAAAGGAGCATGCAGTCAACCGTACGATTGCCGACGCTCTTGTCGGCGTTCTCTTAATAAAGAAACAAACTGAGAAAAAAGAGTTTTCTATCATGGTATGTATATCGTTGGTCATTGTTATCCAACTGAGCAATTGCTCTTCTTGATTTATAATACATTGTATAAGTTTTAATTGTGTTTTATATGAATAAGCTTTATTAAAAAATAAAGATTGTAAGCCAGGAATGTCCAACCTGCGGACCACTGCTTAGTCAAATTTTTTAGCGTTTTTTAATAATTGTATAGAATTTAATGTAACTGCAGTCGTGGTAAAGTATCAAAAAGCAAAATAAATACGTCAGTTGATTGCCGCGTTGGAGTGACATTCAATGAACTGATTTATGAAATCTTTTGTGGGCGGAGTTTGTTATAAGGACGTTTGCCCCAAGCATCTTTTGCAGTAGGGGAGAGGGGGGCACAATAGGACGAAAAATACATTTTTTTCCGTCACGACTAAATCAAAGATGCTACTGCTTTAAAATTTTGTACATAAATTCATTACCTCTTTCCCTATCATTTTTAGTCAAAATTTTATTAAAATGTCATTTGCATAAAGTTAGAAATTAATCTAAAAAAAAATTTTTTTTGTCCCGATGTGCCCCCCACTCGGGGCACATCGGGACAAAGCATGGGTTACAATGGGACAAATATTTTTAAGCTTACAAAGCATACTTAAAGATATTATTTAACAAAAATTCATTACTTTTAATTTTAATTAAACCTAACTGACATAAAACATTGATCAAACTCAGTGGTTTATTGACAGAGTACTATCATACACACTGTTAAGCACTTTCATTTATTAAAACACATTAAGAAAGCAGAAATCATCGCTAAACTTAAGAGAAGATTTCTTTCTGCTGGTTGTTCTACATTCTGTTGGAGTGGGCAGTATAACTTTGATGTCATCTCTATTTACAGATGCCACATCTTTAATACAAGGGAAAAAAATTCGAAAGAAAAATGTTTTTTGCGCATATAAGAAATTTCATAGTCTTTATCAGCATCTTCAGGTTTTGTTATCTTTCCCACATAATATTTTTTGGGCAATGTGTTAATCTCGATTAGCACAAAATCATTTACTTCAGGAGGCTTATTTAGCTCTGGAAAAATTAGCAGTCTCAGAAGTTTTTGCTGCTATCAGAAAGGTATTCAGAAGAGTGGTGTGAAAGTTGTGGCATTTTGTCCTGATCCGAATTTCTATTGCTATGCAAATGTTTCCTTGCATTCTTAACCTGCTTGGGTGGCGGTTTGCTTACTTTTCTTTCATTTTGGTAGCTATTAAGGATTTTCTTTTGAGATGTATCTGTCAAAACCATGCTGTTTCTTCTTCTACTTTGGCGTTTCCTTTTTTTTTTTTTTTTTTTGCATTGGGGCAACCAAGTAGTTGTTGAGGAGCAGGGAATCTATCTTTATTTTGCTGTTCTTGTTCTTGTTCCAAAGTAATTGCTGCACTTTCTTGTTCTATTGTATTTTCATCATTAGCAATTTTACATTTATCTTCCAAAGACCGGTCAGTGATTAAACTTGGTGCAAAATCATGTTTTTGAAATACATGCTCATCAAGAGGAAATATTCCGGTTTTTTGAAGCCTGCAATAATATTGGTCGGGGTCATGGCTTTTTCGTGTGCTACTTTAACCAATGCAACAATATCGTACATTGTAAGGGGCACTCCTGGTTTTTGTTGAAGTCGAGAAATCATAGCTGCATGATAGTATGACTTAAAAGGTCCATAAATAGAAACATCAAGAGGCTGTAGCTTATGGCTACAGTGAGAATGAATGGTCAACAACGTAATACCATGTTCTTTTGCATAATCGATGACAGGGATTGATAAGTGAGATTCATGGTTATCAAGTATCAACAAGGCAGGGTTATTGTTTAAAGCATTTATGTATTTTACAAAATGTTTTATTACATCATAAAATAGCACACTGGTCATCCAACCTGTTGGTTGGGCTAATCCGAAAGAGCCAGGAGGAGCTTCATTTATTATGTATTGTTTAAAATGTGTTCTGGGAAAGACCATCACTGGAGGGAGAGCATGACCTAAAGCATTTATTATACATGTAGTTACCAATGTTCTTCTTTCTGCACTAGTAATTTGAGCCACTTGTTTTACTCCTTTCAAAGTGATAATATTGTTTTGGATTTTGAACTGTTGAAGTTACAGTTTAATCTAAGTTGTAAAGTCTGGATACATCAGCAAATGAGGAGTTTCTACTATAAACTTCTTTAAGCTTTAAAAAAATTTCTTCAACTGCATGTTTATTAAATGATGTAGCTTTGGAAAGGCTGCAGGCTTCAGGCTTTCTTAAACTAAGATTAGTATGCCTTTTCATGAAGTCGTAAAGCCAATCTCTTCTAGATGATTATTTTTATTCCAACTCTCTTTTTACTCAAATTGAAAAGACAGTGTATAGGGCCTATACATTCAGATATTGAAATAAAAACTTAATGTTAAATAAAATTAGTCAGAGTTTTGTCAACTAATCTATAATTAACTACACTAATAAAGGCTAATGGGTACATATTTCTGTTTTTAATAAGCAAGTGTTTCTGATTATTAAGCCTGGTTTGCTTCAGTTTGCAAACTTATATTTTTTAATATAGCCAGATGCAATTAGCTTTGATGTTTATTTGACTATTTGATAAAGAAAATAGGTTTCTTTCATGACTTATACAAGATGATGCGTGTATTATTATTCTAGTTTACCTCTATTACTAGTTTATACAACAATGCACTCTAATACAATAATAATTGTGTTTATGGGGTACAATAGGACACTGTCCCATTGTGCCCCACATTACATGTCCCATTGTACCTCAACCCCATCACTAAACAAAAATTGAATGTTTTTTTTTAACCTTCATACAAATTATAAATCAAGCAGTTTTAAATGAAGCATATTAACAATAGTATAGTACACAGCAAACTTGACTCATTTAAACTACCCAGACAAATACAATATGATTCGCTAAAACTACCTGGAAAAATACTGACTAGTCCTAAAAAATAAAATTTCTAATTTATTTTTTTCTAGTAAATGATATCGAAATAAAATTTATGTTAGCAGAAAGGCTGCTTGGTAACTAATTATACCACAAAGAATTTTAATTCTGTTTCCTAGAATTTTTAAAAAATACTTTGTCCTACTGTGCCCCGAGTCTCAATGTGCCCCCCTCTCCCCTATTTACAATGTTTTGCTGTTGAATTAATTTGGGTATTATTAAGTACTAAGTGATAGTTAGTTAGGCTTAACATACTTTCCGATTTAGCTTATATAACAATATTAAGTGATAGTTAGTTAGGCTTAACATACTTCCCGATTTTTAGGGCTTTATCCGGGCCGGTTTACCAGAAATTCAAGACAGATTTAAAGTGAAGATTTTTTTTTAGAAAACATTACTTTTTAGGGACAAATTTCTTTCCATTAATGAGCGTCCCGGTTTGCCCCTTCCGAAATACGGTATGCTTATTGTTAGTTAATGACTTTACTGGTAATAACGAGGGTAAGTTTGAACCACTGAGGAGTGATTTGGAATGAAATTACAGTAGTAGCAGTGATACTACTAGTGATAAAAAAAGAAAACGTGTTAATTTATTGCAAGAGTGTATTCCAATTCTATTTGAATAAGGTGAATAAGGCTTTTTTTGATTAGTTTTAAAAATAATTAAAGATTTTTCTAAATTTTATAACACAATGGCAAAAATTGAAGAAATTCTTAAGGAACTAAAGGACATCAAAAATTTGATGAATTTATTGAATCAAAATTTTGAAACAATGAAGCAAGACTATGAGATAATAAAGAAAGAAAATATTGAAATTCTGAAAAAAAATAGATTTTTACAAGATAAAGTATCTCTTCTAGAAAAACAGGTTAATAACCTTGATCTATAAGGAAAAAGACAGAATTTGGAAATACAAGGGATTCCATATATCCCAAATGAAAATATTAAAAAATTGCTGTCAATGTTCTTCAAAAAGTCAAAGATAATATAAGGATGGAAGATTTAGATCTTGTTCATAGACTTCGTAAAGAAACAAAAGAGAAAAGAAACTTCAAAGAAAACCAATCAATTATTGTCCGATTCAAAACAAGAGAAACAAGAAATAGCATCTTTGAAAATCGCAAAAAAGCATACAAATTTACTGTCAAAGATCTTGGATTCAATAACACACACCATTTTTACATTAATGAAGATTTAAATCCCCAAACAAAATCTCTGTTCTTTGAAGCAAACAAACTAAAAAAAAACATTGATGGAAATACATCTGGACCAAAAATGGAACCATTTTCACAAAAGATGATAATACTCAAACTTTCATCATCAGAACTGATAAAGACTTACAAAATATTAAATGACTGAAGAACAATATTAGTAAGTGTTATTTTTACTTTGCCATACATATATTATTATTGTGCAGCATATATAATCTCAATATGATTCGTAACTCAGATGACAAAAATATTAGCACCAACATGTACGGTCTGTAAAAAGAGATGTTGTAAAAACCAAAATTGCATAGAATGTGACAATTGCCAAAATAAATTTCATTACAAATGCACAGATTTAAACCCTAAAAAAAATAGTTGTTCTATGTCTGACAAAATGACATTTTACTGTAAAGTTTGCTATGTGCATGTATTTCCATTTGCTAGCTTAAGTGATTGTGATTTTATTAATATGTTCAAAGATATTAATTCTAATTTGGTACAATTAATTGATAATGTAAAACTTGCCAATCTTGAAGTATCAGGTAACATATGCAACCATGAATATGTACAAAACCACTGCAATTATACAAGCTTGCATTTATTCAGTAAATTACTTAAGCAAAATAAATCTGAATTTGATTTAAGTTTAATACATTTTAACATGAGATCCTTACCTAAAAATCTTCATAAAATTGAAGATTTTTTACTTTGCTGTAATGCATTGCCCAAAATAATAGCTATTTTGGAAACTAAACTGAATGCAAGCGAAGTATGCAATGTGAACCTAAATAACTACTCATTCCTACATAATGATTCGATTACTCAGGCTGGAGCAGTGGGATTATATATACATAGCAACTTAAAATATTTAATAAGAGAAGATCTATTTATTGACTTATAAGGGTGCGAAAATTTATGGATTGAAATTATCACCCATCCAAATAAAAAAACATGATTATTTCGGTTATTTACAAACATTCCTATTGTAATGTTGATTTATTTCAAGATAAATTATTTAGCATACTAAAAGCTATTTCTTCTTATAAATATACTATTTGTGGGGACATCAATATTGATCTTTTAAAATGGGAAAGCAATATTCAAACTAGTAACTACAGTATATGAATGAACTATACAGTGCAGGGGCTGTCTTAGCTATTGACAAACCTACAAGATTAACAAACACCTCAGTCACACTTATTGATCATATCTACACTAACAACTTACTTAACAATGTACCAGTTGGAATTCCTATATATGAAGTATCGGATCATCTTCCAGTTTATATTGTATTTAAAGACATTATTACACAAAAACAGCAAAACCACATGTACAGGGACATAAAAATTTTTAACATCAACACATACAGAGAAGAAATGTTTGAGAAACTCAATAAAAGTTACATTAAAACATTACATGACAACCAAAATTTTCTCTATTATAATTTTGCTGATATTTTCTGTAACCTTCTGAATTCCCATGCACCTTTAAGACAATCCTCCCACAAAGATTTAAGATTCATAAATAAACCATGGTTAACATCTGGTATTATCAAATCAATTAAAACTAAAAACAAAATGTTTAAAAAATGCTCTTTTAATTAAAAAATATAAACAATATTCTAACAAACTTACAAAAATAAAAAATGCTGCAAAAATCTCATATTATACTGAAAAACTTAAGACAACAAAAAATCTTCGTAAAAAATGAAAAGTTATAAATGAAGTAATTGGTAGAAAACATTCAAATTCTCATACACCTACAAAAATTGTTGACCAAAAAGGCAACCAAATAACTGAGCAACAAGAAATTTGTAATGAATTTAATAACTTTTTCACTAATATTGGACAAAACATTAGTAAAACTATTCCTCTATGTACAACGTCAAATAATCCAAGTTCAATAATTTCACAACATAAGAAATCCTTTTTCTTTACTCCTATTACATCCAATGAAATTATGATCCAAATTGGTAAACTGGACAATAAAAAATCACCTGGAATTGACAAAATTCAGAATAAATTTCTCAAATATGTTGGTGACATCATTTCTCCATTCCTTGCTGAAATCTTTAATAATCATATAACATTAGGAAAATTTTCCCAAGAATTAAAAACAGCTAAAATAATACCTATACACAAAAATGGATCTCATTCTTTAACAACCAACTATCGTCCCATTTCTATACTATCTTCATTTTCAAAATTTTTTGAAAAAGGTATATACAAAATACTTTACGAATACCTCTCTTCTAAAAATATTCTAAGCCATGACCAATTTGGGTTCCAACAAGGACATTCTACAACTTTAGCTGTAACAGACATTTATAATAAGATTTTACACAATACTGAGCAAAAAAAGTATACTTGTGCAGTCTTCTTGGAGTTAAAAAAAGCATTTGATACTGTCAATACGCAATTCTACTTAACAAATTACACAAATATGGCATAAGAAGAAATATACATGAATTATTATCTGATCATCTAACAAAAAGAACACAATTTACTGTCTTACACAACATCATATCTCAGCCAAATGTATTAAATACAGGGGTTCCTCAAGGTTCAACATTAGGTCCTCTACTATTTTTGATTTATATAAATGATCTCCCACTAATATCTAACTTTTTGACAAGATTATTTGCAGATGACACTTGTTTAATTATGACTGACTCTAATCTAAAACTTTTAAACAAAATAGTAAATATAGAAATAAATAAAGTTTTCCAATGGATGAATTTAAACAAACTGAAGCTAAATTATGACAAATGTTAATGTATGCTCTTTAAACCTTCTAATAAAAAAATTGACGACAATATTACCTTCCAAATTTCGTTGACAAATTCAATTAAACTAGAGCAGGTAAAATCCCTTAAATACTTAGGAGTAGTGCTTGACAAAAAATTAAAATGGACAAATCATATTCAACTTCTTTGTACAAAATTAGCACAAGTTTGTGGAATTCTCAGAACTATAAAACCACTAGTAAATTCCAAAACTCTACTAAATGTTTATTACTGCATGGTATACTCACAATTACAATATGGCATATTAGCTTGGGGAAATGCAAACAAAACCAACTTGTCACCACTCAACAAGGTACATAATAGAATTATTAAAATGATTCAAGAAAAAGAGAATTTTCAACCTAACTTACTAAAAATTGAACAAATATACAAATTAGAAATCAGAAAATTCATGTTTTGCTATAATGCTAATCAACTCCCAACGTCTTTTATTAAATACTTTACATCAATAGAATCAATACATAGCTACCCTACTAGGCTGTCTAAACAATAAAACTATTTTTTACCGCGATATTGATTGCAACAAAGCCAAAAACTTATTAGTTATACAGGAGCTAAAATGTGGTCAGAAATCCCAGAAAACATAAAAAAAATTTTCGACAAAAATTTTTTGACAAAAATTAAAAAGTCATCTAGCTTCATCTACATTTTAGAGCACATCATCATTTACAATATATATATTAGTGTATGCATTATAATCAAATGTTTACTTGCTGTATAGTACATTCTTGTGTAATAGAATTATACTAATATAATTGTAAAGAGGAAAAGAAAAGATTAATAATCAATGAAAATTGTAAATCAATGATATTAAGAATAAAAATTCTCTACAATTTGTTAACTGTAGTTGTTTTCTACTATCAGATGGCACTTTCCTAATTGTACTGCAATTTTGAGGCACGATACTTTTTTCAGATTAATTTTTAAAATGTTTAAAAGATATAAAATAATGATAATCCTTGACCTGCATGCAAATGATTTATACTCAATTTTTTTTTTTTTGGTAATTAAAATTTTTGTGTAATTCTTGTGTTTCTCTTTTTTTAATTTTTTCTATGTTCTTTAATTTTTTTTTTTATTATTAGTATTGTTTTTTTTATTTTTTTTTTTATGAACCTAAACAAAAAACTTAGTGATTCAGTTAATCTAAAATAATAAACACCTCTGAGGCAGCTGGACTTGGTGACCAAATGATCTTCTGCTGTTTTAATTGTTTGACACTTATGTCATATCTTTTTTAATTGTTTTTTTTGTCAAATCAACAAATGTGACATGTGTTTATTGAACTTATAAAGCGTTGGAAGAATAAACTTAAACTTGAAGGGTGGAAAGAGGATCAGATATTTTTAGAGATTTATTTTTTTATTTTATTTTTTTTTGTTGACGACCAAAGCATGAAAAGTCAAGCAAAACAAAATATATAAATGCAGTACAAAAACATTTGGTCACCATGACCAGATGCCAGCGAAAGACTGTCAAGGTCATCAAAGTCAGCCAGCACCTCAAAATATATAAAGTGACAACATATACATGTTTAAATAGGCTACCATTCAGTAGAAACAAACAATAGTACACACCAAATGCAATGATATACAACAGATATCAAAACAAATTACAACAAGCTGGTACAAAACAGAGCAAGAAATTTACAGAGAAAAAAGAAAAAACAAACAAAACAAAAACAACACAAAAGTCTAAAACAAGTAATATTATACATTAAAATAAACTGATTAAAGTTATAGTACAAGTAGCCTACATAAAGGTGAAAAAATTTCACAACAAAGAAGGAAAGGTAAAAAAAATACACAATAAATATGATTTCAAGCAAATCTAAGCAAAAGATGTAAAAAAAGTCGTATATATATATATTTCCGTTTTTACATCATATCAAGTTAATCAAAAATAACAGAAACAGTTATATTAATGAAAAAGGGCATGCAATACAATTGATATAGGAAATATACAGTATACATAAGTTATTAGAAATATATATAATTGGTGGATGTTGAAGAAACAGTATGGTCAGCAGTGTGGTCGAGTGGTTAAAGCACCAGACTGATGATCAACATGGTCTTGGTTCAAAACCCACTTGTGCCATTCTGTTGTGTCCTTGGGGAAGACACTTCACGGCACTTTCCCCTGCTTGGTGATCTTGGCAAGCAGTTCTAAATTACAGTAATATCTCTACTAAATTACTAGCGGACAGCAATATCTTGGCATCTCCGGAAGCAGGTCAAGGTAATTGCTTACCCTATGTATAGCGCCTCCGTCGCTTTCCTGCAAGTCAGGAAGATAAATATAGAGATAAAAAATAAAAATAAAATAAAAACAGCAAAGAAAAAATATCTAAAAAAAACAATATATAACATTTAGAAAACTGATACATATGTATTATTAATAATACTATTTTTTTTAAATAATTTACTTTGCTAATCATTTAATTGGTTTGAAAGAAATACTTTGTAATTTTTAATGAAAAAAATAAGATATATTTTTTTATATCTCTGGGTACAGTAGACCACAATTTTGCCCCAATATATTGCAGCCTTTGTTTACCAGATTGTTTTGTTACAGAATGCAGAAAAAAATTACCATCAGTGCTATAACTAGTTAAATGTTGATGCACGCTGTTTATTTTATCATAATAGTTATAAAAACAATATGATTTTCAAATTTATACATAAATTTAACAATTTCTAATTGAAAAAGATCATTTAGTTTTATCACATTAAATTCTTTGTATAGCATGTTAATTGAGGTCTTAATGTTCTTAAATAAAGAAGCCCTTATAATTCTGTTTTGCAATGTTTCTATGCTCATCAAGAGTGTTTTGTTAGCCTGTCCCCAGTTTAGAATAGAATATTGTAAGTGCGATTGAATAAATGAAAAATATAATATTCTTAAAGTACTGAGTGGCACATAATGTCTCAGTTTATAAAAAATGCCACTTGTTTTTGACAATTTGCTGCATATGTTAGATACATAATGTTCCCAATTTAATTTATCATTCAAAAAAATATTTAAATATCTTACATGATCTGTTTGTTTAATTTCATTTTTTCCTATGGTTAATTTAAAAGATGATGTATTAATGCTTTTTTTACATATAACCATATATTTAGTTTTGTTAAAATTAAGAGATAGTTTGTTTGATTTGAACCATGAGTCAATTTTCTTCAGTTCTATATTCATATTTTGTTTGAGTATGAGTAAATTTAGATTAGCTAGATGTAGATTTGAATCATCTGCAAATATTGTAGTAATACATTAAGTTGCATTTGGCAAATCGTTAATATAGAGTAAAAATAATAATGGTCCCAATACAGACCCTTGTGGAACACCACAACACATGTATTTAAATTCTGAAAAATTATTTCCTATTTTGGTACACTGTTTTCTATCTTGTAAGTATGACATCAATGATTTCCAAGTTTTACCTCAAAAACCATATATATTTAATTTTTTTAAAAGGATGTCATGATTTATTGAATCAAAGGCTTTACTGATATCAAGAAAAACTGAATGTAATTTTATTACTTTCTAAAATAAGTAGAAGGTTACATCATACATCGATGTAATTGCAAGACTAGTTAAATCATATGTTCTAAATCCATGTTGGTTTGTTAATGTTTTGTTTTTGTCAAGAAATTTAGTCATTTTTTTACATAAAATTTTTTCCAAAATTTTTGCTAAAGCAAGAGAAATTGGTCTAAAGTCAGCTAGTTCTTGCAGATTAGATACTTTTGGTATTGGGATTGTTTAAAAATTTTTGAAATGCTTTTTGTTAAATACATTTAGTAAAAATTTGGACAAGAAGCAAACTTATGACATTTTTACTCATTTTTATAAATTTAGTGCTGATTTGCAACAAGCCACAAGCTGATTTAGTTTTTAAATTGTTTATTTCTTCAGCTACTTCATCTTCACTAATTTCTCTAAAAACATTGATGAGACACACAAAGTTTTAATATAGCTTGTGTAAGAAATATCAGAGGGTGGTATCTGGTTGGCCCTTTTGGTCCCTATACTTGAGAAATGGTTGTTTAATAGATTAGCAAAGTCTTCTAAGTAGGTTTTATATTCTTTGCCATTTATTTTAAAGGAGTTGGATTTGTATTTTAAAGAACTTAGCAAAAATATTGCCTTTACAAGGTGGTTTTTTTAAATTAACAAGATCATTAATTGTTCTCCACATTTTTGCACTGTTTTTATTATAATTTTAAATAAATTACTATAATATTCTTGTTTTGCTAATTTCATTAAATGAGAACATGTTTCTGTATTTTTTATAGAATTTAATCTTTGATTTATCATTGCATTTGTAACATGCTTTAAACAGTCTGTTTTTCTTTTTTATTGAAACAAGTAAGCCTTTACTAATCCATGGTTTTTATGATAATTTATTTTTTTTGGATAATTTTGCAAAAGGAGCATGTTTATTTAGTATGGATTGAAAAGTAGTGACAAACTCAACTATATTATCATCAACTTTCGTATTGCTTAGGCTTGTCTTAAGATGAATATCTTGAAGTTTGTTGTCTAGATCTTCAACAAAATTCAGTGGATCAAAAGATTTCATGCACCTAACATATGCAGCATTTTCTGAAATTTTTTTTTAACGAAAAAGATAGGTAAATGGTCACTGATATCATACAAACAAATACCACTATTGTAAATATTATTGCTGTTGTAATAGATGTGATCTAATATTAAAGGAATTTTATCTTCAGCCAATCTTGTTGGGCTATTTATATGCATATTGCACCCAACAGATTCCAAACTTATAAATATGACAAATTTAGGATTGCTATCGGACATCATTAAATTTATAGTTATATCACCAATAATTACATATTTATATATATTTTTTATCTTCAAGTGATATTAATAAATTTATAAGTTTGTTTTCAAAAGTCTTAAAATCATATGTAGAATGCCTATAAATAACATTAACAATTAATTTTTTAGAATGAATTTTTGCTCAATTTTTATCCACAAATTTCCACATTTCTCAACTTGTACATTTTAATCATTTCTTACATTAAGCCTAATATTTTCTTTTATATATAGTGCCACACCACCAGCATTGGTTTTGAATCAACGTGCAAGAAGAAATATTGGGGTATTGAAAAATTGACAGTAGAATCTGAATTAATTTTGGTTTCTGATATTGCAATTTATTTCTGGTTTGCAATTTATTAGATTTATAAATTCTTCTACATTTTTTTTTTTTTTGGAAAACTTCTTGTATTAAGGTGAAAAATAGATAAATCATTCTTTTTGTTCATTGCCAATATATTGGATGTTTCTTGAGTAGTAAAATAATTTTTAGTTAATCTTATATCATTGTTATTGGTTCTGTTATATTGTTGCAAATAGGAGTTTGCACAAAAATTGTTGTTAAGGGAAGAACACATTTTTATATCAGTTAACTTATTAATAATACATTTTAAAAAGATATTAATAATATAACATGATCTTAACACAATAACACATTAACTCTAAATCAGCTAATCTCGAAATTTTAATTAGTTTAGATCAGCGGTTCCCAAACTGTGCGCCGCGAGACTTTGTCAGGGGCGCCGCGAAAGCATGCAGAAGTTGTTGTACTTACTACTTTTCACAATAATTGCATTGTGAATGTTGTTAGCAGCAACGTTCCCTTCAGACAACGATTCTGATTGAGGACCCTTTTTTTTTTTAGAGAACATCCTGATTTTCGGAGAAAAATAGGGAAATCAGAGTTGAAATCGAAGTGAAGATCTTTTTTTTTTTTTTAGAGATCACCCTGATTTTCGGAGAAAAATAGGGAAATCAGAGTTGAAATCGAAGTGAAGACTTTTTTTTTTTAGAGAGCATCCTAATTTTGGGAGGGAAATAGGGAAATCAGAGATGAAATCGAAGTGAAGACTTTTTTTTTTTTAGAGAGCATCCTAATTTTGGGAGGGAAATAGGGAAATCAGAGATGAAATCGAAGTGAAGACCTTTTTTTTTTAGAGAACACTATGAGTTTTGGAGAAAAAAGATTGTTCAAAGAAGTAATTGAATTGAATACCTTTTTTCATTACGGCGCCGCGAGTATTGTTAAGTTTTCAAAGGGCGCCGTGAAAAAAAAGTTTGGAAACCGCTGGTTTAGATTTAACATTTTTTCTTACATATATTTCTCCCATCTTTGTCCACACAAATTCATATCCATGAACTTTTTTCAGTTTTTTGTTTCAAGTAATAATGATTTCCTAAAAGTTGTTAAGTTTTTATTTATATATAAACTTTGCATGTTTTCAATTTCAAAGTCAGTTATTTGCAGATATCTTCTTTTGTTATAAATTTTATTTCTTTTTTCTTGTGAATTAAACTTTACTATTATGGGAGGTATTTTGATTTCTTGTTTTTGGGTGTTATTTGGGTACTAGAGGTGTTCAAATTTAGGTCATGTTGAAAAAGTGCATGTTTTCGGAGCTTATATGGTGCATCGGACCTTAAAAACACCTTCCATGCAAAAAAAATTCGAAAAAAATATCTCTTTGCTTTCCCTCATGAGGGTTAAAATAATACACCTAATTTGCTCAAAGGGGAATCCCTGATAACATCTTTTTTTTTTTTTTTTTTTTGATTTATTTATTATAACTTGAGTTTCAGAGCAGATAGAAAAACAAAACCAATTGTATTTGATTTCAACAAGCATGTGCCTCATTTTGAGAGTAAACTTGATGACGTCATAATGATAACTTCATTTTTACAGTAATGCATAGAAAATTTAATAAACACCACTTTTTGAGTGATACATGCAATAAATTTTACAAAATTACTAGTCTTCAGTAATTCACTAGTTTAAAATATAGGCTACTTTTAAAATTAGACTATCGGTACTTTTACTTGTAAAGTATTGCTTTTTATCAGAAATGTTTGTCGGTACTGTGGTTGCGAATTATAAATTAAGAGCCAAAGTCGATTTTTTAAGATTAAGATAAATTAAGATAAATTTTTTAAGATAAATTAAGAGCCATAGTCGGCAGCGTGGTCGAGTGGTTAAAGCACCGGACTGATGATCAACATGGTCTCGGTTCAAAACCCACTTGTGCCATTCTGTTGTGTCCTTGGGAAAGACACTTTATGGCACTTTCCCCTACTTGGTGGTCTTGACAAGCAGTTCTAAATTACAGTCATATCTCTACTAAATTACTAGCGGACAGCAATATCTTGGCATCTCCGGAAGCAGATCGGGGAAATTGTTTACCCTATGTATAGCGCCTCCGTCGCTTTACTGCGAGTCAGGAGGATAAATATAGAGATAAAATAAAAATAGATAAATAAAATAAAATTAAAGTTGCCAAATTGTTTTCGATGTTTTTCAACAACTTGCAACAAACTAGCTCGTTGCTCTTCATTTTCTGTTAAAATGGCAGCATTTTCTGTTAAAATGGCAGCATAGTCTGAATATAGTTTCACAGTTTTTTCAACTGCATCGTTAACAACTTTAATGTTGGCAACAAATTTTTAACCTTTTTTAAATGATTCGTTCACAGTCCACTGCTCTGGTTTGTCGTAGAGCCAGTCCTTGTCCATGTCCATTCTTAGACATTCAAAAATAAACCAAGTTTCAGTTCCAATAAAGTAGCAAAGTTTAGAACACCTGTCAATGTTTCTTTTAAAAACGGGAATTCCTCTGCGAAATTCATCTGGTGGTGATATTGAAAGGAGCCGGAATGCCATGGACTCTTTCATTTCATTTGTCAGCAAAGGATGCTGGCTAAAAAAGGAGAATGCCACCATTTCTTGCGTCAGATACCATTGATGTGATGAAAGTTTGTTGAAGGTGGTATCAGCTACAGTCGAATCTTCGTTCTTGTACCTTAGCATGTCATGCAGAAAAGTTAAGTCATTAATTGGAGCATCCATACCAAAATTGGATTTCAGCCATGCTGGACCATAAAAAAGAGCAATAAACAAATTTATTCGATGAAGCTTTTTTACAAACTCACAGTCATAAGACATTTGATCGGACCACATGAACATTTTTTGGTGATATAACACTTTGCCCGTCCATCGGGCACTAGAAGTAGCGCCAGGTTTGTGATAAAAAAATTAGAAGGAGCAGAACCTAGCAATGCAAGTGTGTTTTCTGTACATTGCCTATAATCTCCTCACAAAAGTTTTTTTTGTTGTTTTTTCTTTTTCAATGATCTGTTGCAGCTCATATATGACCAGTTTCGACTTTTCTTTAAGCCATTCTGAAGACATTTTCAAAATGTGATAGTCTTTAAAGAAGTCTATTTTTGGTCCCTTTGCTCGAAAATATCTGAAATTGACATGATCTGGAGCTGATGAGTCACCGAATAAGCATGTATATACAGCGCCAATAATAAGCTCGTGTATATGATGACGACACACGTTGTAAAAAAGCCTTTGATCTAAAACTTTTCCAAGCATTTTGCAGCACCATTGTTCCAACCAGTGTTGCTGGCAGTTGTATCAAAAACCAAAGCTTTCGCATGTTGCTTCAGATTCCACACCTCAAGTAAATCATAACTTGCATCTGCTTGAGCTGTTCCACTTGCTTTTTCTAACTTCTGTACTCTTAAAAGCTTGCCCACTTTATAAGTTGATGTTCCTGAAACCCACACAGAAAGTGTCTCATGTTTATTGCCAAAACAATCCTGTGTTAGTTTACCGTCCCAGTGGAGAGCCAGATCGTGAGATGGAGCTTCACGTATTTCTTTAAAAATTTTATCATAAATTTGCAGTCTGTTTGCTATACGAGCCCTATAGGTAGTTGAGCATGAAAGACAGAAGCCGTTAACGTCACCTTGGCAAGCTTTTATAAATGATGCTACCAACATAATGGCAGCGTTATCTGAAATTTTGAACTTGTCTAAAACCTGAGTAATTTCAGTGTATTTAATCAAATTTTTAGGTACGTTTAAATTTACAAAAGAACTTTGAGAGCTTGAACCAGCTTGTTCAACTTGCTCCATTTCCAAACTTGAGCATGGATTTGAGGCAGCAGAGCTTGACTGGCTAAACGACTCTACATCTGTTTTATCATCACTGCTCGACTGGGTGACAACAATTGATCAGGAAAATCTTTCTTGGCGTTTTTGAACGCTTTTCTTATACAGTACATCTTTCCCTTCAATGACACCTTTTCTTGCGCTCTGCTGTTCTTCATAAAAAAATATATCTTCAGCTTTCCTCTCCTTTGACAACATCTTATTTTTTTGGATCGTCTGAATCGCATCTGAAGCCCCTATATCCCATAGCTTTGATAAAGCTTCAGCAAATATTTCACGTTTTCTTCCAGGATCAGATGAACGTGTTTTGTTTTTGCAGAGTTGTTGCCAGTTGTCATACTTCTTTTTTAGTTGCGTTATTGCATTTTGCTTGGTTATTGTTTTAATACCAGCGCGAGACCAAATTAATAGTACTTCATAAACAGCATCAGATAGATGGTTTTTCAAGGGAGTAGTAACTGGTAATGATTCTTTTAAATGCAGAACATACTGAAATATCTTTCCTACAAGGGCAGTTTGGTTCCACTAATGTGATCAGCACTTTGTCCAATCAGAAAGTAATCCTTTGAAGAACGAATTTTGATCTTTTTACGAGATGGTTTATCAGTTGCTGCCATGGTAGTAAATTATTACACCTACTGTATCTACAATAATGATTTATGGTAAATATCTAATTGCAATATCAAAATAACATGTTATAACAGTTAAATAACTCTGGTATCAACAACAGCCAAAATACAAAATCTTTGAAATTAGTCTGAATTTCGACTTTACGTGTTGCTCTCTTGCTTTTTTATGTGACAACTTCAAATTTAATTGCTTTACTTTTAGCGCTTTCTATAGTCATATAATACACTTGTCTAATATTTATATTGCTTGTCAAGTTATTTTGCTTTAAGAACATCCTATTTCCAACATTCTTATATATTTTTATTTAAACTGAATTAATCATTTCAACATTTCCTATACGAATTGGTTTTAAAAAACAAGTGGCAATTATGACGTCATCATACACAATTGACATCATCAAGTTTACTCTCAAAATGAAGCACATGCTTGTTGAAATCAAATACCCAATTGTATTTTGTATTGGTTTTGTTTTTCTATCTGCTCTGAAACTCAAGTTATAATAAATAAATCAAAAAATGATGTCATCAGGGGATTCTCATGAGGGAAAGCAAAGAGATATTTTTTCGAATTTTTTTTGCATGGAAGGTGTTTTTAAGGTCCGATGCACCATATAAGCTCCGAAAACATGCACTTTTTCAACATGACCTAAATTTGAACACCTCTATTGCATACCTTTGTTTTATTGGCAATCTGTGAGATATATTATAGAAATATCGTTATCACCAATTTGAATATTTAATTTTTTAACAACCCTCCTTATGATGTAGTTTGTGTCTTTATTTTTTGAATATGGAATTCAATGGAATTCTAAGTTTGCTTATCTACCATATTGTTGAAGTTGGTCAATATTGATTTGATTTTCTTCTTGACTTTTCTCTTAAACAACTATTTTCTTTCTAGTTCTTGATTTGTTTCTTTCATCATGTTGACTTCGATTTTAATTTTTTGTTTTCTTTACAATAGTTAATTCTTCCATCATATTGTCAAATTTATCAGACATGATCATCAAAACAAATGATACAACAAATGAAAAATATGGTAGATGATGTGAAAAGATCATATTGTCAAATTTATCAGACATGAAAACAATTGATCTTTTCACATCATCTATCATATTTTTCATTTGTTGTATCATTTGTTCCTTTAGTTCATTGATCATTTCCATCATTTGAAATAGTTTGTCTATGTCTACTGGTCATAATTTTCAAAAAATAACTTTATTTAAAAAAAATTTTTTTTAAACAAATACCTTTATCACTGTTTTCAAATAGAATGTTTGTGGACTAGCTTTTGTTTATTTTTTGTTGTAATTGATGATAAAATTGCCTTTTAATTAACGAAATCTGTACTTTAAAAGACAATAAAAGGGGGAAAAGTTGTTTCTGAATTCTCAATTTTAAAGTCCAAATTCATTGAAGAGTCAATTAGGGATTTTAGATATCGGGATGTACAACTCCGTTTTGCATCCAGTTTTTGTTTTACGTTAGTAGGGTCAAGTTTTCAAATCAAAACTAAAGGAAAATTTTATGTTGGTTATTATTCAAGTGAATAAGAAATTTTTATGTGATATTCATTAATGGATAACGACAAAAAAGTTTTAAAAAACTAAGTGTTTTTTTGTACTTAATAGTTGTTGTCACTATTTATTCAAAATATTAGTGAAAAAATTTTATTTGGCAGTTACCCAAATTACCAAATTAAAATTATAAATTTTAAGCAGTTTGATTAGAACAAAAAAAAGAATTAATGACGAAAATTTATCAAGTTATAAAAAGTAATAAAATTAAGTAGTTTTAAGTGAATTGATTACCTAATCTAATATTTTCCAATATATCAGTTATTTTTAAAAGTTAAGCATTATAGTCAAAAATTAATTTTAGCAAAAGTTAAGTTTTTATTTAGATGATCTAATATAAAAAGTTTTATATTATGAAAAATTTACCAATATAAGTTGTTTAAGCAGTTAGCAAAATAATTAAGAAAATAATAAAAAATTTAAAACCTGAGTTTTCAGCATTTTGATCAAAAGAAAAAACTTTTAATTATTATTTTTATCAAATTGAAAGTAACTAGGTTGATTACTCAAGAAGCCAATTATTTTTAAACAAAGTATGGTAGTTAAAAAATAATTTTTTTAAAATTTAAAATTTTTTGTGTTAATTAATAGATCAAGAGTGAAAAAGTTGTTTTTTGATTTAAAATGACATGATGAAAAAATCGCCAATTCTACTATTAATAATTTTTCCATAAGTCGGTTATTTTTAAAAGTTAAAAGCGTGTAGCCAACAATTTCTTTAAAAGTTGTTTGCTTTATTTATAAAAGATTAGTGCTGTGAAATATTTACAATTGTTCTACAATTTAATTTTTTGTGTAATTACTCATATGTTCTATGGTATGCTGTTGGGTGTAATATGGTATTGAACAATTAAACTATTTATTTTTATATACCGTGGAACCTCGCCATTCGTACACAATCCGTTCCAGAAGTCTGTTCGAATTGTGAGTTGTACGAATGGCGAATCAATTTTTTCTATAAAAAACAATGTAAATCGGATTAATCTGTTCTAAACCGACAGATAATTACCTATGTAATCCCTAATAATACGTACTTAAGCACAAATTACATATAAACGAAAAAAATATTTAGACACTTTGCTTTCTGTGATTGGATTAATGAAGGGGAACAGCTAAATCGGCAACCTAAGCAATAGAATTACGCAAAATAAGATTTGCTTAAAATTTAAATGTAAACTTTTTATAATTTGCACGCGGCAAGATCCTACAAAAAAGGTTACTACGCTGCACTGCGCCGCCGCGAATGCTGCGCGGTTGACATTACTAGTACAAACGTTTTAGAACGTTGCTGTAATTTATCTTCTTTTGCTCTGTAAATCACGGTATGGGTCTGAATCGCGGAGCAGCGTACGAATGACGAGTCAAAAGTTGTGTAAACATGTTGTACGAATGGCAAGGTTCCACTATATTTCATATAAGTATAGGAAATTTTTACTTTCACTTTAACTGTTTTTTAAAAATAAATTCTATGGTTTTAAAAATACTTGTAAAAACTAAGCTCAAAATTTGTATTACAAAATTCTGTCTACGATTAAGTGTTATTAAATTTGCTGCATTTTTGAGTTTAGATAATTGAATTTTATTTGATTAATGGGATTTTGAGTACTGCAGAAAGTTCTTAACAATGGTGAACACTTGCTGTATGCCAGCTTGTAATTCTAGCTATAGGTCCACAAGAATGGAAAACAGTTTCATTATTTCAGTTTCCTGTAAATTTTGTGCTTGTGTACCAGTGATAAATGGTATAGGGCTATCCCAAGAAAAAAACTGGAAAGTATCGAAGTCTCATAAATTTTTGTAAAGCACTTTCATGAAAGTGATTTCAAAATTACCTCAACTGATACTTGTAGTACCAGACATAAATCTAGAAAGAACCTCTGCAGAGAGTGCATCTGTAACCTAATGCTGTTCTTAAAATTTTTCCTTTTTTTGCCAAAATACCTTTCATCATCTTTACCAATAATACATGTAACCTCCTCTATCAGTTCCTCTTCCAGACATGAAAAAGATAACACATTCTACGAAAGCAAAATAGTGATTTTCTCATTCGAGACTTTTTTTCGGACTTTTTATCCTTTGCAAGCAAAATGAAAAAAGCACTTTTTCCCTTTGGATACACAAGCGTTTATTCCGCTTCATCTGTCCAGTTCAATTTTGTCAGAAATGATGATAATTACAAACTAGCTCCAGAACTCGCCGTGTCTGAAATAATTTTAAGTGAGCTCCAAATCAAAGTTTTTGTTTTTCTAACTTAATGCCAAAAGATCAATATATGCATTAGCTTTCATGTGGTTCTCTGCAGAAAGTAACTGAATTGTCTAATATTCTTGCTTGGTGTAAATATTATTAAAGAATTTGATGCTCTTCCTTTATTAAAAACCAGTGTTGATGATGGAGGTGAAGAAAATGATGTGTTTTGGCTTAATGATGTATTCGCTGGTGTTTCTTTAAATGATATAACATGTGCTGAAGCCAATATAACAAACTATGTGAGTGGCTATGTTGGCAGAAGCATATCTTGCCGCCGTAAATGCTCTTTGCAAAGAGTTGCTCAATGCAGGTGATGATTCTTTTTCAATCCACCACTACCTGCCAGATGAGTAAACACAGTTGTTTGAAAACGTAAATTGTGGGGGCCTGTTGCAACCATCCGAATTTATTTACACTGTGACAGCGCTAGCAGTGCAAATATGATCATTCTATCCACTATAGAACCAACAAAAAGCAAGTTTTTATCCATGACCAACCCACGATCTGTTTTTCTCAAAGCATTAATTAACATTGTTGCAGCAACTGAAACTCTCAGTGACCTATTGTTTCTGCAATGTTCTGCCGGTCATTTGAATTTTAAAGTGGTTAAATCTACGTTTAATTGTTTTGTAAAGAAGAAATGTAAACGAACAAACGCATTTAAAGTTAAATTGCCAAAAATATCGGCCAAAAAACTGCGAAAATTAACTTCAAAAAGCTCCCAGTTTTAATTCTTGTATAATAGTTTGTTTTTTCTATTTTGATGTTTTTGTTGCTTCTTGTTGCTTTTTAAGCTTAATACTTGTTTAGTTTTCTTTCTTGGTAGGCTATTTTTTTGTTTTATTGCATGCCAAATTGTTAGTTAATTTTATTGTTTTCGCATTTACAAGTTTATTTTTGTTTTCCTTAAATAATTATAGTCAATATACGAGGTATATTTAGTTTTCAGAATCTAGTATTGCTTAATGCCTTTATCGAAATAAAGATTTCAATTTCTTTAAATAAATAACCGTGAGAAATCTTTAAATTATAACTAAAATGCGTTTAACCTTCAAACGAAAGATTTCGAAACTTCGTATGACTTTTGACACTATTTTTGCAGTAGCCCTGCTAACGTAAATAGCCAAAATGAATTGTTGATCCCGGTGTTCTAATATCCCTAGAGTCAATTGTATAAAAATTGTTGAAACCGATTGCCAATTATCAGTTTAATTTTTTTCTTTGATCCAAAAAAATGAACAACAATTCTGAATTTGAGCAGCAAGATTATCTTTTTATTAAACTCTAACTTAATCAAGGCACAAAATTAGCCTTTCTTGAACAACAAAAAATTGTATTTTAAGTCCAATTTCGAAATTTAATATATGATCAGCGTCCAAAGATCCTCTGTTAGCCAAAAATTCCTCCTAATCGGCGAAGCTCAAGTGGCTGGATGTCTTAAAGTATAGGATGGCGCGCAGTACTCAGCTGTTGAGTAGACCAGAAATAGAGTAGCTGTGCGCGCTGTTTTGGCATCAGCACCCCATTCTCAGCCTGCAAGTTCCCTCAACAGTATAACGCGCAAAGGTTGTTTTTTGCGCGATGCTAACTAGATAATGACGGAACGTGAGCAATCTGTCCAGTTTTACCATAAAATAGATAGGGGTTGGACAAAATATTAAAAGTCTAATGCTCTTGTAAACATTTAGCTGTTGCTGAGTCAATCGGTTATTTAAATGAAAGATTGACATCACTTCCTTTGTGTGACTGAGCTTCAACTTTCAAGCCTTAGGAAACGCTAGAAGTGTAGACGTATTTTAACCTAAAGTTTCCTTAAAGGCCTTCCAGTTTCCAGCGAAGTGTAACAATGCTACATTGTCTTTTTAGACAAACTTTCTGGAAATCGTAGAGGGCCGGTTGTATGTATAGATGTTGAAATAGAGAGAAATCAAAACCAATCCCCGAAAAACGCGTTTTTCGGAAGGCGAAGCCAGCTATGCTTGCTGTCACCGGTAGTAAGGATAAAACTTCGGTTTAGGACAAGCTCCATGATCATTCTGACCATGTATTTATCAGACAGAAGTCGCAGCAGCTTGCATGTAAGGTCACAGTGCCAGACAATGTCATACGCCTCTGACAAATGAAAAAATTGACCAAAAAAATCGACGATGTTTTCTATCAATAAAATGACTTGATCCACTGTTGACTTTCCGCATCAAAATCCAGGCTGCTCTCTAGGTAGCAATAGATCAATAATTAATTTGACATACCGTAGATAAGCCGCTCGAAGATCTTGGAAGAGACGCAGAGCAGAGATGTCGGTCGATAACTGTTTGGGTCCCCTGCGGGCTTTATCGGCTTTGGGATTGCGACTACAAGCGCTCTTCTCCAGATCTTGGAAATTTTGAGTCGGTGGAAGCTGGAAGAAATAAACTCAAATAACCAGGACTTCAAAGCAGCTCCAGCATGAACATTTTTTTATTACTAATTACGTAACGATTTCAATAGTTTTACACTTCACTTAGATTCCTGATAAGTTAATAAGTTTAAATTTAGCTTTAATACTCATTTGGTTATTGGTCATGGTATCTAATCCTAAAAAGTGGAAATTTTATATACAAGTAATTTTGCGGCCTGTCGAATGTACTTAAAATTATAATTTGACCCATTATGAAAAAAAGGTTGGACATCCCTGGTGTAAACAAATAAATACATTAGTAAATGGGATATGTGTAATATACCAACATTAGCTCATCATTGACAATTTTTTGGTGCTTAATTGCAGTGATTTGTTTTGACACTATAAATTTTCTGTTCTTTAGAAAAACTCAACCCACGTTATATATTCAAACGTTTTGAGTAACTCAGCGAGAAAAGGAGAAATTTTTGTTGGACCCGTAGTATCCTTTCCATTTTCTTGTTCTTATCCTATCCGAAACATCACAGTTCAACTCTCTGCCCCAATTTATCCTTCTGCAAAGTATGATTGTTTTCGGTTTAATTTATATTGCATTTTGACAAAACCAAGAAAAAACTATAGAGATATTTAAAAATTCAATACATTTTCAATGCTACACCTAACTAATTTTCTATCAATTTTATATTTTCATTAAATCAGCTTTACAAAGATTTTTTAAAACTTTAAAATTTTGTAATTGGTTTCAGGTTTTGCAAATTTATTTGAAAAATTTAAACCAAATATCGTTTATTCGACTAACTTTGTTTTGTCGAACCTCTGGAAATCGAGCTCGTTGTTGGACTTCAGCAGTTTAACGGGGTTGGCCGATAAACGAGATGACAATGAGCTGGGTCTTGTAGGAGGGTTCCAAAAAGTTAAGAAAGAGTTCTATTCAGGGCCGGATTAAAATTTTTTGTGATTCTCTTTCATTTCTTTTTTATATTTACGAGGGCATTCTCCTGATTCACATTGGAAACTTTTTCTTAAGGCAACTATCAAGCAATTACCCCTACCTGTTTCGAGAAATATCAATAAGTAAAAATTTAACAATTTTCAACCAATTGTAAAGAGTTCCGAAGTTTTTGTGATTTAGTATTACTTTTGCATCTAGTAAATTTAGTTTTACAATTAATTTACCGGTTTGCAATATATTAAAAGCAGGTTTGTTTAAACTGGTGCAAATTGGCTGAATACTATCACTGGTTAGGGCCTGCACGCACTACAAATGCAACTCTTAGCAAAAAAATGTGGCATAAAATAAAAGTTGTCGCATTTAAATTTAAATGGTCTTAAAGCGTCGATAACAAGAGAGTGTCATTGCATCGGTTTTTAAGACCTCGTCTCGTCGGTGCTGTAAAAATTGGCATTTGTTTTAAGACATACCAGTTAGTCGACATTTTTACATAAAATTTACAATCAAAGCTCGATTTTTATTAAATAGATCACCCTGAAAGCAGCATAGCCTATTTTACAATAAAAAAGATTTTTAAATAAATTCTTGGTTACGCAGAACTTTAAAATAACAAATGGAATGGACGGAACCATAACTCTTTTTGGTAGTCTTTAAAAAAACTGTATACCTGAGAATTCTTTCGGCCAACTTTCGTCAGAAGTATTTGTTGGAAAATGAGGAACTTGAGGAAACAGTGGTTTATATAGTATTGGAAGACATCGAAAGCAACGGCGCCTCTAATTGGTTGGAGAAACCGAGCACGCGATTGGTTGCGCACTTACTTGTGTCGCAAGCGAGAAAGCTTCAATCCATAGACAAACTCTTTCTGGCGACAAAAAGATGGTTTAAGAAACTCTATAAATTGGCTTCGAGCGTTGCCAGATGAAAAGATCATCGTCCTTTAGCTAAAATAAAAAACTAGTTAGTAACAAATTTTTCCGAGAAAATTTTGTTATCTAACAGATGTTGACTAATAGCCGAATCAAAAACAGGTGCGTTTTGAGTGGATTTACATTGACGTCTTGGGAGATCTTTTTGAGATTTAATTCTATTTCTAATAAATTTTGGAACATGTTGCCGAATTCGTTCTTCCAATCGTTGGGACGTTCTACCTACGTACACACTATTACAGTGGCACAAGTATTTGTATACAATATTACTTCGTTGATGAGCAGGCAAAACGTTCTTTAGAAAAGAAGGCAACATCTTTTTTGAAAAGCAAACTATTCTTGCCGACATTGATCCAAAGCAATTTTTGACTATTGATTTTGTTTGTTTTTATATTTAAGGGAAATGTTTTCAAACCAAGGTAATTTTAGATATAACGGGCACTTTTCAGGGCCAAACCGCTTGGATATGTAAAAATTTGAAATTTTCTTCTTAATTCTGGAAATAATGACTTCTTCTGGATATCCATTCTGTCGCAAGATAATTTTGATTTTGTCGACTTCGCTTGAGAACTTATCAAAAGAGCAAATTTCAAGATCTCCACGAACAAGAGTGCCAATAAGATTGGTTTCCTCTTCTTTGGTCCAAATGAATCCCAGCGCGTAGGTTTACTGTCCCGTGAATGTGGGTTTTCTATAAACTAAAGTAATAAACTTTTTGTTAGACTTTTCAATCAGCACATCAAGAAACGACAGTGACTTGTTAATTTCTTTTTCGTGAGTAAAAACCAAAGATGAGTGCAGAGAAATTAACAAGTCACTGTAGTTTCTTGATGTGTTGGTTAAAAGTCCAACAAAAATCACAACCACGGTTTTCTTGAAGTTCGTCATTTGCCAACGAATTCTTCTGACTAGAGTTGGCCGAAAGAATTCTCAAGTAAACAGTCTTTTTAAAGACTAACAAAAAATTAAAAGAGTTATGGTTTCGTCCATTCCATTGGTTAAATTAAAAAGATAATAATCCATAGGCTTATGGTTAGTTCTTTTAACCCAATTTATTGCAACTTCTACTTTATGTCAACAAGCGTTCGAACAGGGAGTCAAATCAGCGCGGCCCGACGTCACCTGTGAACGAGCAAATTGTGCAAAAAGCTGTTTCAATACACTTGAGGCTATGCTTATAAACAAAAACTATCATTTGCTACTTTTATAAAATTACACTATAAATACTGTAGCATACGACTAATTTTATTTACCCTACAATACTGCAAAATCGAATTTTCTTTAACTTAAGGATTTACGAAACATTTTTTCAACAAATAGTTATTAAAATTTTATTCCAGTCAAGTTTTTATAATGTTTATTAAAGATCTTTAAAAAACAACATAATAAAAACGTCAAAAAAATCTTTAAAAAAATCATTACAAAAAATGTGACTGAAATTAAAGTTTTATTGCCCATTTGTCATTATTTTTTATGAATTTGTGGTTTTTGAACCCATGCTTTATTATGCCCTTCATTTCTATTTATAGAAAAGATAACAAAATAAGATTTTTTTTTTTAAATTTTTTATCTCCATATTTATCCTCCTGACTCGCAGGAAAGCGACGGTGGCGCTATACATAGGGTAAGCAATTACGCCGACCTGCTTCCGGAGATGCCAAGATATTGCTGTCCACTAGTAATTTAGTAGAGATATTACTGTAATTTAGAACTGCTTGTCAAGACCACCAAGCAGGGGAAAGTGCCGTAAAGTGTCTTTCCCAAGAACACAACAGAATGGCACAAGTGGGTTTTGAACCGAGACCATGCTGATCATCAGTCCGGTGCTTTAACCACTCGACCACGCTGCCAATTTATTTGTAATTAAATTAACAAAATCTGCTTACCATAATACAGTTACAAAGTTTTGAACCGAGACCGGAAAAAAATTGTTTTAATTTATATAAAAATCAAACTTTACACAGTCAAACCAATTAAATAAAAAGTTTTATAAGTAAGAGCAATGTTTATTGAAGACAATCTTTTTATTCTATTTATTGATCTTATCTTAAATTTCAACGTTTCCGACAAAGGAACTAGCATATTTCGAACCAACAGTCTGGAACACACGCGGCACGGGATGACAGTTTGAATTGCCTTAGATCAGTGGTTTTCTACCTGGAGTCGTTTGGCTATTTTCTGGGGGTCGCGGAAGCGTTTAATAAACAGAATTTTTGATTTAAAGTAAAGACTGTTTTTGGAAAATACTAATACGAGAAATCTGTCACAGATTTCAAATAAAAACTTTTAATTTTAGGGATGAAATTTAAGAAAGCCGAGACAGATTCAAAGTGAGGACTTTTTTTTCAAAATCACCACAATTTTGCTCAGCGAAGCGGGTTGTAAAGTTACTTTGGGTTATAAATTTGGTCGCCGAATGAAAAAGGTGAAAACGACGATCTTAGATATTACCGGTTGGCCAGTGATTTGCTTTTACCGTTAATTCACATTGGATCCTTGAGCCACATGGTATATAAGTTGTCGCTTTAAACAAGTTGCGACAAGTATTAACACTGATCAACCGATTTTAATCTTGCAGCGTGATCAATATTGTTGGACCAAGTGGAAATGGAACTTTTGTTGTCAAGATGAACTTATTTACAGATTCAACTTACAGTGTCATCAATAATAACTCGATTTTTGCCGCGACTGACACACTTTATGTACAAGTACGTAACAAGATTGTTTGGATGGTCTGACGATCTAGCAACACCTTAAATTTAGCAATCGAATGGCGATTCCTTCATTTTTTTTATTATAGTAATTTTTTTCATCATGCGTCGCATGTTGTTTACCAGCGATTATCTATAACAGTGTTTCCCAACCTTTTTTGGTGTCGGACTAATTCCAAACCAGCCAAAGTCTTTGCGGACTCAAAGCGCAACAATGAAGGCCACTTCACACAAAGTATGGTTAGTTGACAACGTTACGTCCCTTAATCGCAATTTGAGTGAAGAGGCCACGAAACAAACACAATGAAACATTACAGACCTTAAACACAGTCAGTTTAAGGCCACAAACAGAAGCTGCATTTACAACTTTCAATGGGAACTTTGTCCCTGGACTTTCGCCATTAGCTTGTCGAAATTAGGGTCTATGGTTGTCAACGCACATCTAATGTCATCTTCTGGTTGAAGTTGGTTGCGTTACTTGGTTTTTATCATAGCTAAAGCTGAAAATCCAGCTTCGCAGAGATATGTAGTTGGAAAAGGTAGAAGAGTTTTTGTTGCCTGCTAACAGAGGTCAGATAGATTTGGTTCCTTTGATTGAACTTCTGCCCAAAATTGAGTCAGAGATACATTTTCGAACTTGTTCCTCCACAGTTGTCGACTCTGCAAATCAATCAGCTGTTCAGCAATGCAGTCCGTATCAGGGTGAACATGCAAACCTGATACCTCGAAAGGACATCGCACCCAGTTAGACGTTTTGCTGTAATCATTAGAAGGGATATATCTATCCAACTCGGAAAGAAATGAAGAAAGGTGATCAAGAAATATCTCACGAATGCTGTGCAAATTAAATTCTTCTTCTTCTACAAATGCGTTTAACGCTGGAAACGCAGCTATCTTCCCTTATTCCATTCGATGCATCCACAACTCCATTTTAGCTTTGAAAGTGATAATATCTTCAGACACATTCAAACGTATTTTGTCTTTCCCCAGCATAGATGTATTAAGTTGATTTAAATGACTGAAAAAATCAGCTAAAAATCACAACTTTGCAATCCACTCGTCACTGAATCGCTCTAAAAGTTCATGCTTTTGTGCTTTTAAAAAAGCACCTACTTCGTTGCGTAAGCTAGCTATTCTCTGCAACACTTTTCCTCTTGATAGCCAACGGATGTTCGAATGATACGGAAGTCTACTGTGTTTAGTTCCCATTTCGTCACAAAACACGCGAAATAAACGAGTACATAAGGAGTGGGATTTTATATAATTGACAACACATACAACCTCCTTGAACACTAAGGCCAGGTTTGCTTGAATGTCTTCAGCGGCAAGATTTTTTCTGTGAAGGTAACAGTGGACAATTAAAATGTCCTTGTTTTGCTTTTTCGTAAAACTCATAAATCCTTTTTTGATTCCCATCATAGCTGGAGCACCATCGGCACAAGCAGACACGCAGTCAGTCCACGAAAGCTGATGTTTTTCAAAAAAATAATCTACCTTTTATATATTTCTTCTCCTGTGGTGTATCTAGTCAGCGGTCGACAAAAGAGAAATTGTTCTACGTAGTCATCGGCAGTGCGATAACGTACAAAAATCATCAGCTGGGCGTCGCTTCCAATATCTGTTGTTTCATCTAACTGCAGACTAAAATTTTTACTTCGCTTTACAGCAGCAATCGTCTGCTGTAGAATATCAACTGAAAGTTCTTCGATTCGTCGTTTTATTGTGTTGTCCGACAACGGAACCATAGCCAGTTTATTAGCAACAGCCTCGCCCCACATTATCCGGGCCATTTCAATGGATGCTGGCTTATCTGCTGGCAACCGTTCTCCTGTTGTATGAGCAGCTTTAGCTCTAGCAATTTTCCACGCAACAGAAAAGGAAGCTTGCACTGGATCTTTATGAGGGTAGGCTACCCCTCCCCAAATACTCGGACGATTAATGCGACTTCTCTTGGCATGCCGTTCTTTGCTCTTAAAAAATTCGTAATCTTTGCCAAGATACTTTTCATTCTTAGATTCAAGGTGCCGTTGAAGTTTAGCTTCTTTTAAAAAGCTGTGAGCTAAAGTTTCTAAACACAACACACACTGTGGCCTGACCTCGCCATTTACTTCCACTGACGTAAATCCAAATTTTAAAAAGTCTTCGTTATATAAAAATATTTGTTTTCGTTTTGCCATTGAAAATCGTCTGCTGTACTACGTTAGAATTTACTGCGGTTTAAATTTTAGACTCGTCCTCGTGGTTATGGCCTTGTGGGAGTTAGATAAAAAAGAAAAAAGAAATGTGAGCACAAAGGCAAGATAGTTTCGTTGTGACGCAATAAACGAAATTTATTACATTTCACTCCCGAGCAGGGTTGCCAAATATGGCTAATTTTAGCCATTTTGGCTATTTTAAGAGTTCTGCTAGCGTTGCTGGCTAAAAGCAAATATTCTCTTTAGCCATTATATTTTTGGCTAAATCTGGCTAAAAAGTTCCAATGCATTAGAGTAGCTTATATGCAGTTATAAGGTACTATCGTTAAAACAAGTTGATGTTATTTTGAAACTTGTTGATGTGCTCGCAGATTCATTAAATCCTTCCGCGGACTCGGGTTGGGAAACACTGATCTATAATTTGAAGAATTATGAGGATTTGGAATTAATTTTTAAACAAGCTGCATAAAGATGAGAAACACCAGACTCGAGTTTCGCTCTTATTAGAGCTCGTCAGTGACGTTTATCTCACCGTGAATCGAAATTTTAAACAAGCTGCATAAAGATGAGATAAGCATCACTGACGAGCTCTAATAAGAGCGAAACTCGAGTCTGGTGTTTCTCATCTTTATGCAGCTTGTTTAAAAACTGATCTATAAACATGATCTCAAAACTCAACACAGAAAATATTTGGGAATCATAAAGGAATTGGTAAAAAACTTTATAAGGTTTTGCCAATGGTCCTTGTCACAACAATTTCATTATTGAATTCGTTTAAATAATTAAATTTTTATTACATACACTTTAAGTTGTTGTTTCTTCTTGTTAAGAAAGGCAGCTCAAAGTGCCAAAATTCTTTTTAGTTTTAGTGGTTGCGACAGCAGATTTAATAGGAAGAATCAAGCCATCTAATTATTTTAACTTGTAACTGAAAAATAAAAATAAAAATTTTTTGGGATTCGTTCGTTTTACTTACAAAAAAGACTGACGCACGTGTTTTCTTTTCACCAATGACACAAATGGCATTAAATAAATCCATTTATTAACAGCAATCCAGATTCTAATTCCATAACAATGGAACAACACTGCAAGCGCAAACAAAAAGGTTGTTGCAATTGCAAAGCTTGCCATCGGAAGTAATTACTTTGCTCTATCCAAACAATAGCTTTCAACGACATGAGGTCGGGCATTATCAACGACAAATACTCGATCTCGCTTCTAAAAAAACAAGATTTACAGTTTTAAGAAATTGCAGGAGGTCAATCTGTCAGAAGTCAAAACCAACTTTAAATATATCCCCAGAAATTAAATATTAGACCTTATTAAAATAATTGTGTGTATAAAATTAATGAAGTTTTTTAATTCTTAATTTCACGAAATTTATTCGTAACCTTAATAACTAAACATTAGTCACTGTTTTTATCGTTGAAACCAATAAAACTACAGATTTTGCTGATTCTTTGTAAAAACTTTCGAATAGCCTAGCAATTAACAGCTTTGATGTAATTTGTTTGTTTATAAACAGGTTCAATTAATTGCGGATGATGTCAGCCTTGTTTTATTTATCAAAGACTGCTGGGCCACCCCCAGCAACAATGGAAACGATGTCAACAGCTATAAATTTATTAGCTCCGGGTAAAACCTACTGGTTTGTGTGAAGATACATAGTTTTTATTTTTATAGATTTTTTAGATGAATTATATATACAGTATATATATATATATATATATATATATATCATGGAGACCTAATTATGGAGACCTAATATTATGGTGACCTAATACAGAGATCCTATATTATCTATATATTTGATCATATACAGTCTATATAATTGATAGTATAAGGTTTCTGTATTAGGTCACCATAATACTAGGTCTCCATAATTAGGTCTCCATAATATATATATATTATCTACAATATTTAGGTTTCTATAATATAGTTTCCATAATATTAGGTCTCCAAAATCAGGTCTCCATAATGTAGTCTCAATAATAGATATTAGGTCTCCATAATATGGCCTCCATAATTAGGTCTCCATGATATATACATATATGGACTATAATGGATTCAGCATTTTCAGCATTTATTAAATAAACATTAAAAATTATTATTTAAAAAACACGAACGTTTTCGGCTTACTTCAGCCCTCATCAGGTTTCTACAATTTAGTAATATTAATTAACTTTAAATTTACACACACACATAAAAATTAAAAATTAAAAATTAACAACAGCAAAATACTAAATATACATTGTTTTTGCTGTTGTTAATTTTTAATTTTTAATTTTTATGTGTGTGTGTAAATTTAAAGTTAATTAATATTACTAAATTGTAGAAACCTGATGAGGGCTGAAGTAAGCCGAAAACGTTCGTGCTTTTTTAAATAATAATTTTTAATGTTTATTTAATAAATGCTGAAAATGCTGAATCCATTATAGTCCATAAATGCTGAATCCATTATGGCTGCTATTTTCAATTGTTGTCTGGTTGAAAAAAACAACCTCTTTGCCGAAACTTTATATATACATATATATTACAATTCATTAGTCATGATATATATATATCACAATTGAACGGTAAAAGTCTATCATTGTTGTAGACTTTCAACTCACGCTTGGCCTCTCGGTTATTTAAGTAAAAGGCTGTCGTCACCGTCTTAGTGTGACTGAGCTTCAACCTCCAAGTCTGGAGATATGCTAAAAGTGTAGACATGTCTTGGCTTAAAGTCCCCTCCAAGTCCTTTCAGTTTCCAAAAGAGTGCAACAGTGCTAAATCATCATCATGTTAAATCATCATAAACTTTCTGGAAATCGTGGACGGCAGATTGTACGTATACAGTAGATGTTAAATAGAAGGGGAGTCAAGACCGATCCATGAGGACCGCCGTTTTTTAGACGGCGTAGCCTACTTTGCTTGTTGTCACCGGTAGTACGGATGAAACTTCGGTTTCGGACAAGCTCCAAAATCATTTTGACCATGTGCTTATCCGGCAGAAGCCTCAGCAGCTTGTTATTAAGGCCACCGTGCCAGACAGTGTCTTAAGCGGCTGTCAGATCAACGAATATGGCACCGGCCTTCTTCTTACCTTCAAAAGAATCCTCAATGTTCTGGGTTAGCAGAACAACTTGATCTACGGTTCTCTTCCCGCGTCGAAACCCAGACTGCTCTTTAGGGAGCAGTGGACCGATTAATGGCTTAACGCGGGCGTAGATAAGCCTCTCGAGGATCTTGTAGGGGACACAGAGCAAAGATATCAGTCGATAACTCTTTGGGTACCCCACGGGCTTCATTGGCTTTGAGATCGCGATTACAAGAGCTTTTCTCCAGATCATGGAAATTTTGAGTCGGCGCAAACAGGAAGAAAGTCACGTAAGCAGGACTTTAAAGCAGCTCCAACATGGATTATAAGCTCTGCGCAGATGGAACCAGGGCCCGGAGCTTTACCTGGTTTTAAATGTTGGAGGACAGCAGTAAATTCTCTGTCTGAAAAAATATCAGAGATATTTATTGGTTCTAATGTTGTGGCCCTTCAAAGATCAGACACTTCTTGAGAGACAAGTCGAGATGACTTGCGGTCAAAAACCTCGTATCTCCCGTTTCTGACCAGCTGAGATGCAATAGCACAGCTGAGACGGGACAGTGACGAATGAGTGTCGTGACCTACCAGGAAGGTTGTTTAAAATACTCTATGCCTTTCGATTAGAGTGTGAAAAGTTGATGCTCCGAACTGCCTCGGACCATCAATCCCTCCGCTTTCTGTCAGGCTTGGCAAGCAAAGCTGTGGCAGCCAAACTTCAGTCGTTTCCCTGAGCAGACTGCCGGAAAGTTGTATAGAGGGATTCACCCTCCGCATCCCAGCACGGAATATAGTCGTTTCGATATCCGCGTGGGATAGTCTTTTTGGCTGCTTTTTTGATGATGTTACAGAAGTCCTGGTAAGCCGCATCCACATCAAGTGAATCAGGCGACTTCAAAGTCTTTTACGAATATATTCGTCAAAGCAATGTAGTGACTCCATTTGGCGTTGCGAAAGTTCCATCGCTTAACAAGCATGCTTGGCACTGCTATAGCAAACCTTGTTGGTGTAATAAGCAAGGTCGATGTTGTGACCTAGGGAACTTTTCAAGTGCACGTCTATCCGGTAAGCGACTGTTTGGACCTACGCTAGCGAAAGCTAATCCGGATTGGTGCCAGTGTTCCAGCGGCCGGAGTAAAAACTGGCGGCGTCCTTGGTATAGAAGGGCAAGACAATTAATACTAGCCCATCTAGCCAAGCACTCACCGTCCGGACTGTTATCATCGTAATCCCAATCAACATGACGACAGTTAAAATTTCCAGCATAAAGACAAGGGTGAAGAAATACTGGGAGATCAAGAGATCGAAATCGTGTTGGTGAAGGTTTGTAGACGTTGACTATTTTATAGCCATCAACGTCCACGTACAACCACTCGATCTCTGATGTCGGTGGAGATTGGTCCAAAATATTCCCTCGTGGACAAACGTGGCAAGGCCATGCTTCTTGCTTAAAAAAGACCCAGCTACCTGTAGTTAGTAGCTTGGAAGTACCAACTTCTCTGCATCAGTGCAGCGGGTCTCCTGTAGAAGAATGACAAGTGCCTCCGACAGCAGAGCAAGGTAATGAAGAACGTTCATCTTGCTTGCAGTGAGGCCTTCGATGTTCAGCTGAAGAATAGTGGGTCTTGGGAACTTGTTGGCAATGTGCCCTGAAAAAGGCAGTTTTTTCCAGGCATTTTTCAGTCCTGAAAAGGACGTTTGCCGATTAGCAGACCCTCGCCGAACATCGAAATAGGTGAATAGCCTTCCGTTTTGGCAGGTTTGCTTTCGGTCTGTCATGTTTGAAAGCAATAACAGACGTATTCACAGCCCAGGCTACGAAAAAGCACCTGCCATCTGGGCCGTTGTGATTGTAATAACATATGTGAGTGTAATAATATATTTCGTTTAGTAGCTACCTCCTTATTCTCAATCTTTATTTCTATAGGTATATAACCAATTAACTAATTTTGAGTTGATTGTGAGTAAAAATAAAAATAAATAAATAAGTTGCCGCAATTCGTTTGGTCATTTAATATTTGTTACGTGGCAAAACAGAGACGTCATAAACGATTTTACAAGTCATAACTCAAAGAAAAAATTGATCATGGGAGCTAAAAAAAGAAAGCGGAATTTCAAGAGATACAATGCTATAAAGTGAAAGATTTATTAAAAGAGACATACCAAAGATAGTAAAACAAACTTACATAGAGAAAAATCAGATCTAGACTATCGTTAAACTTTATTATTTTTAATTTTGTTGAATAACTTAGCGTAGAAATGTACAATATTTTTGCTGTAACCGACCGTATTACAGAATAAGTTTTATCTAATCACCGTTAGTAAGTTAAGGTAGGCTAAGTAGATGAAATTATGTATTAAGCTTATAAAATAATTACTTTCATCGATAATATGTTTTTTTCCTACCGATTGTAATGGAATAAAATGTCATAATTTTAAACCAGCAAATTTGTTCAAGCACAATTCGTAAGACATTGTGTTAATGACTTTTTTGATCTTGCATGCACAGTGGCGAGCAAAAAAGTAAGATTTTTTTATTTTATTAGATTTTTTCAAACTAACTTAGTTAAAATTGAAATATTTCTCAAAAAAAAATTAATTAGTATTGGATTGAATATAATTTTTTGTGCCCTCTTTAATGATATATTACTTGATAAATATAATTTAATTTTAGCAAAGTTATTTTTAAAAAATCTAAAAAAATAAAAAAGTCTTACTTTTTTGCTCGCCGCTATACTGTATAATCGCTGATAAATTTGCAAAACTAATACAGTAGAAACTGGATATTACGACACCGGCTATAACAGTGGTTCTCAACAGGGGGGAATTCCCCACTAGGGGAATTTTGTATTTTCAAGGGGGGAATTTTTTTAAATGTAATTGAACGTTTTAGAGTTAACGATAATAGTTTATAGACTATCTATATGAAGAACATTTTAAAAGTTTGATTCATTTAGATAAATTTGACTTTCATTTAAGCCAGTTGTTCTCAACCTTTTTGCTAGCAAGTACCGTCTAGATATTTTTCTTTACATTACATACCACAAAGTTCATCAAAAAATTAATTATTTCGATTTTTTTGTATTTTTTAAATTTTTTAATTTTCGTCCCAAAAATTATATGTTTTCTAAAAAAAAGTCTTTGCTGAAAATCTGGCACATCTAAAAGACACAATTTAACCAAGTGTTGGACTTTATAGGATCTAAAAACTATTCACGTACCACCAGTGGTGGATATTCAAAGTTAGGGGCCCGAGGCAAGGATTTCCAAAACCTGATGTTCTCTAAAAAGAAAAGGGCTTTGGTCTCACATTTCCCTCTTTTTTCCCAAAATCATAGTGATCTCTAAAAAAAAAGGTCTTCACTTCGGATCGATCTCCTATTTCCCACTTTTCTTCCCAACTTCGTAAAAATCTCTAAAAAACCTTATACAGCAAAATGAGACTATATGCGGTATCCTCGAGGGGGCCCGAGGCAACTGCCTCATTCGCCTCACCCAATATCCACCACTACGTAAAAAGGTCTCAAGTACCACTAGTGGTACGCGTACCACAGGTTGAGAACCACTGATTTAAGCGATCGTATTGAGTAAATTGTTTTTTTGCTTTTCTGCGTCATAATGGTTAATTGTTGCTTTTTGATTGATAATTCTGCTATTAATGTTTTGATAATAACTATGGTTTTTGTATTACATAAAACTATTATTCTTGAGCTTTTTTCATTTGCTAATACAATACTAATTGTTGTGTAGTAATAAGGCTTTAGTCTAAAACAGGAATGTCCAACCTGCTGCCCATTTTTTTATGCGGCACACTGCGTACTCAAATTTTAGTTATATTTTCATAAGTTTATCGAATTGGATATCACTGCTATCATAGTAACGTATAGGGAAACAAAGTGAATACGTCAGTTGATTGCTTCGCGAAGTGAAGTCCTATAAAATGATCTATGAAAACTTTTCTGGGCGGAGCTTATCATGAAAACGTTGGCTTCTATAGCATCATTTTGATTATTCATATTGTTTTGCAATTAAATCAATATTGAATGTGTTATTTCCAAACATTTTTTACAATATCGAGTGATAGTTAATTAATGATTTTGGTGGTAGTAACGAAAGCAACATTGAACCAATGCGGAGTGATTTGGAATAAGATTGCAGTAGTAGCAGCAATACTGCTTTTGGTAAAAAAGGAAATCATGTAGATTTACTAGGAGGGTGGAAAGAGTGTCCCGTGTCCCGGGTCCGGGTTGCAATTTTCAATTTTGTACCCAAGGAATCGTAATCTACATATTTTCAACCGATCAAAAATCCAAAATTTTTTTTCTGCTTATAAAAATTCTGTCATTCAGCTCTTGGAGCGATCAAGGAGCACTCCATGTTAGTTGTCATTACAAACCTTGCTTTTTAGCGACTTTTTAAGATGACAAACAAACCAATCTGTTTCGTATATAACGTTTGCAAATGTACCGAAAATAAACATGATTGATTTGCAAATGTACCGAAAAATAAATGTGATAGAACTATAAAGAGCTGAATGAGAATTTTTTAAGCAGAGAAAAAAGTTTAGATTTTTGCTAGATTGAAAATATGTAGATTACAATTCCTTGGGTACAAGATTAAAAATTGCGTCCGGGTTCAGCTTTTGATGCAGCTTCTGTTATCATTCACTTGAATACATTCAAAACCATTTACAAACAAAACCTTATTCAAATAGAATCAAAAGCAATAATTAAAAAACCATAACATAACACAACGAAACATTCCTAATCCTAATCTAACTTAACAACTAGCACATGTAAACATAAATAAAACAACACTTTCTAAACCTAAACTAGCTTTTAACACATCTGACCACCTTGTGCGAATGAATGAAACATCAGGTTACACAAAGCACATTATTACGTCACACTCTTAAACATCACAAGAGGATCAGACATTTTTAAAGATTCTAGGTCCAATCTAGGAATCATACGGTCAGGGTCCAGGATTGCATCGTTAGTCAAGGAAAGTGTTGCTCCTAGTCGGCGAAGCTCAGCTGGCTGGATGCCTGAAAGTATTGGTTGGCGGTCAATTGGAGTGGGACGCAAGCATCCAGTTACACTGCGCAAGGCGTTATACAGGACACTGTCTATGAAGCACTAAAGAGCGCAGCGGCACCAAATTGGTGCCCAGTACTCAGCTGTTAAGTAGACAATAGATAAGGCAGCTGTGCGCAGTGTTTTGGCAATGCGCAGGCTCCAGCACCCCAACCTGAGCCTGCAAGTTGCCTCAGCAGTTTGACGCGCTAATATAGTTTTTTGCTTCACGAGATGGTGACGAAACGTGAGCGATTTTTCACAAAATAAGTGGAATTGTACAAAATGGTTAAAGTCTAATGCTGTTAAAACATTTAGCTCACGTTGGGCCTCTTTGTTACTTAAATGAAAGGCTGCTGTCATTATCGTAGGGAGACTGAGTTTCAGCTTCCAAGTCTAAAGATGCACAAGATATTTAGTCATGTCTCGACTTCACGTCCCCTCAAAGGCCTTCCAGTTTCCAGTGCAGTGCAAAAATTCTAGAGTATTTGCGTAGGTAAACTTTCTGAAAATTGTAGAGGGCGATGTAGATGTACCATATATATGAAGGGGTTGAAAAGAAGGAGAGATCTAACCGATCTCTGAACAACGCTGTTTTTCAGACAACGAATCTGGCTTTGCTTGCCGTCACCAGTAGTAAGTATAAAAACTTCGGTTTCGGACAAGTTTCATGATTATTCTGACCACGTGCTTATCTGACCATGAGCTTATCTGGCACAAGTCTCAAGCAGCTTGCATGTAAGGCCACGGTGCTAGACAGAATCAAAGTCATATCCTGCAGTCAGATTGACAAATCGACAAAAAAGTCCTCGATGTTTTCACTAAAAATCTATAGAATTTAGGTTAAATTGTAAGAACTTAGTTTCTCTTTTTTGCTAGCTGATATAAACATAGGCTACTAATTTGGCTACAACTAAATTTCCGGTGGGGGGAATTTAGATTTGAATATGGGTTAAAGGGGTCCATGAAATCATAAAGGTTGAGAACCACTGGGCTATAACGACAATTCGCTTTTAACAATGCTTTTTTGTTGGTCCCGGCAGAATTCCTATCTTTTATGTACATTTGACTTCGGCTTTAGCGACACCCGCTTTTACGACAATTCGCTTTTAACGACGCCACTTCTTCATCCCCGCGAGCAAAATTATCTTATTTTGCGACAGTTACTGCCTTTTGTTTAAATGCGTGACGGGAATTAGCAGCTTTAATCTCCTTTTAGGTGTCAAGCGACTGCATCTAAAACAAAAGTGATGGCGTGACAGTGCGTATACAAGACCATTGTTGACCTAATAAAATGTCCGACTTTGCTTTACAGTGTACTGTACATGTATTTAAACAAAAAAGTACTGCACCGAATATACAGTAGCAGAAAGATGTATAACAAAAGAAATTCATTACCGTTATAGAAAAAATATGACATCGGTAATGAGGTGAACAGGAGAAGTGATACGCCAGTGTCAATGCTTGCTAAGGAACTTGAAATTTCAAGAACATCCTTAATCACAATTTTGAAGAATAAAGAAAAGATAATCGAAGATTTTGAGGCAGGTTGTAGCAGCAAAACGATACGGAAGCGTAAGCATAATTTCGAAGCGGTGGATGAGCCTTTGATAAAATGGTTTCGTCAAGCAAGAGACGAAAAAATTCCAGTCAGTGGGGAAATGCTGCTGTTGAAAGCTCAAGAGTATGCAGAAGTTTGCGGTTGTGAAAATCCCAAAAAATTAAATATGAGTTGGATAAATCGATGGAAGGTGAGAAAGGACATTGTATGCAAAAAATTACATGGTGAAGCAGAATCCGTTAATTAAAATTATCAATTTATTTTTGACCAACTGATTTGCTTTGTTCTTGCACAGATTAAACGTAGCAAACACAAGCCATAAAGCAGTAACGCTCATTTGGGTACGCTTGTAATCCCTGTTAGATCTTTAAATTGAACTAGATCTTTAAATTAAGTGTTAGATCTTTAGAGTTAGATCTTTAACTTGAACTAGGAATAAAATACACCAACCCCGCTATAGCGACAATTCGCTTTCAACGACACTTTTTTCACGGTCCGTTGAGATGTCGTAATAGCCGGATTCTACTGTAATTGAGAATAAAGATATACTAATAAGTGAAATGCAAACAAAACAGAAAAAGAAAAATGCAACATAGGGGTTAACGTTATAGCATTCAGACAAAGTAAAAAAGAAATACCTGATAAAAAGATTTGCATGGTTGCTACACCTTATTTTTTATTGTATTTGCGTGTAATTGACCAGTTCAAAGATGTCCAATAAATGCATACAAAACAGTATAAAGGAGTTTAAAGACCTTGTTACTGGTGTAAAAGAGCCCAGAGATATCAAAAATAAAATTATAAAAAAATTTCGTTTAAACTTTTGGGCTCGCGATATTAGGCTATTATTATACTGTACATTCATTCAACAATGTTAAAATATACAGATATTTTGCGAATGAATAGATGTAGGGTTTAATTTTTTAAAACCGATACCAAAAATTGTTTACCATACCACTCCAGGAAACACGTCAGTTGACGCCCATAGCTGGATACCATGTGCCTACAAACATTGTCTTAGAAATTGAGGGGTAATGGGGGCAGTTGCCATCCTAATCAATCTAATTTTTTAGGCACTGAATATATTTTTTTTAAATCATAAAATGCTCCTGTAAAAATCTTTTTTCCAGAAAGGAAGTTATTTTACGCAAAAATTTTTTATATTAAATAAAGACACGATCCAAACCCGAACCAAAAACTCTTATAAACAGTTTATTGTTTTTTGATTTTTGTACCCGAACCGGACCCAAATCGAAACTGAACCACTAAAAATGAAATTTACTGAACCTGAACCAGAACTGAACACTTAAAAATATAATTTGCTAAACTTAACCGGAACTGAACTCGTAAAAATAAAATTAGCCAAACCCGGAACTTGAACCGGAACAATATTTTTAACCAGGATTTCCCAATCTTTTTTGTCCCAGCGCCCCATAAGTATAGAAATTGATTTAAATTAAACTGCCATCGCCCTTTTTCAAAAGTAATGTAAAATATTACAGCACGAACATGTTTTGCTGGTTTTGTACAAACAATCTCATATTTTATTAGAATAAAAATAATTGAATTGCAATGCAAAGACAAAACAAATCGTACATTTTAATTGCTTCCTTGTGCTTGATGCCGCGATGCTAAGAAACAGGAATCTCGTTCGATGTAAGATAGAAAAAGTCTCATAACACCCTTTATTGCTATTTGTAAACAATTTCTGTTACTTTATGAGAGGTTTACAACCGCACTGGACCCCTTTTCACTAAATAAATTATAGGAAAAGCAGAATAAATGCTGTGAGAGATTCCCAAAGAAGAAGGTAGTAAGGGGGGAGCTTAATTTTGAAAATTTTGGAAATTAAAAATGAGTCCCTCGAAATTTTATGGTATAATATTAAAAATTAAGAATAAAATTACTCTTTTCACTTTGCTCGCAAAAAAACCATATATACCCTCCTCAAAATTTAGTACACCGCTTTCTTCAAAGTATTGTTAATATTTTACTGTATTAAAGTTGTTTTGATAAAAAACAACTATGAAAGAATTCTTAAATTATATGCAGGTGTATTTATTACTTTATATAGCTTTGTTGCACCACGAACCAGGGGGCAAGACATTTTAGTACTCACAAAAATTAAAAATAAATAAATAGCTTTAGAAATGCTTAAATATAAAAAAGCTTGTTAAGATACTTTTGCAGCCTACTTGATGATGATTTTAAAATTTCTTTATTTGTCAACTATACATACCACCACCGAGGGGCACCGGAAGCAGGGGGCAAGGGCGGCAATTGCCATGTTTTTCTAGATTGCTTACGCAGAGTATAGCCTACGAAGACAAATTACAATTACTTACGAAGACAACGTTGAAGGTGATAAACCTAGGGAGGGGGCTTAAAATTCAAATTTATGTGAGGCCCTCAAAAAATATAGTATCCATATGAATAAACATGTTTATACTAAAAAAAATTTTTTTCAAAAAACCCATATAATGGGTGTTGAAAATTTCAATGGGAGCGCAACATATGTAAAAACCACTAATTTTAATTTAAAGCAATTTTACTTTATTTAAAACTACAAAACACTTTTAAATGATACAGAGCATCAAAATAAACTAATTTATAAATTGATACATAAATTAATTTCTTATATAGCTCTAAATTGCTAATATTATGAATGGTAGATACCGAAGTTTACCAGCATTGTCAATGAGCAATAATTGCACCAATAATTGCAAAAGCTTTGTTAAAAAACAACTGTGCTGTGTATTTTATCAGCGCAAGTGCTGCGTCAATAATAGAAATAATTTTGAAAATTTCTTTATCAAATGCAAATGTTGAAGACAGAAAATTTAATGTTATAATGATTTCATTGCCATTGACTTTAAAGTAGACCCCATGCCAAAATATTTACTTTCTCAATACATTTTTGTTTAATGTTTAAAAAAATTTCAAATGTTTCTCTGATATTGAAACAAACATTAATCTTAATAGAATTTACTCAAGCTTTTTGGTAAATGCAATGACAAGCCATGAGTTTGTTTTACAATAATAGTGTATATTGACTCCTTACAAGTTAAACAGACTTTTTCCCTAAATTTGGTCACAAATCCTTAAGTACCAGTATTACAAAGAGATTTCTTTATTCATTTTAAAGAAAAATTTATTCAGTTGTTTGAAAATCGAAAGGTTTAATTACTATTGTGCAGTCATTGTTTTCATTAAAATGTTCAAATGTTTTTTATTCTTATGAGCAAATTAAAACACACACTGGACATTGTTCAGTGTTTACACTATGGGTATTTTGTTTTATCTTTTCTATTATTTCTATTATTGACGCAGCACTTGCGCTGATAAAATACACAGCACGGTTGTTTTTTAACAAAGCTAATTGGTGCAATTATTGCTCATTGACAATGCTGGTAAACTTCGGTATCTACCATACATAATATTAGCAATTTAGAGCTATATAAGAAATTAATTTATATATCAATTTATAAATTAGTTTATTTTGATGCTCTGTATCATTTAAAAGTGTTTTGTAGTTTTAAATAAAGTAAAATTGCTTTAAATTAAAATTAGTGGTTTTTACATATGTTGCGCTCGCATTGAAATTTTCAACACCCATTATATGTTTTTTTTTTTAGTATAAACATGTTTATTCATATAGATGCCATATTTTTTTAAGGGCCTCACATAAACTTGAATTTTAAGTCCTCTCCTAAAGATAGGTTGATTGCTGTGCAATCCAAAACAACTCAAAGTCTTTTTTTCTGAACAACACTTCGGCGTCACAGTTGCTTTGAACATTTATTAAGTCTTTTTGCAAACTTTCGCTTTTCTTGATACCAGGTATGTTATTCAAATCTTTATTCATGCTCTTCTGGTAAATCTTTATTCTTTATTCGTCTTTTTGCAAACTTTATAGCACCTGTTGCGAATTTACAAAATCAGAGAGATTCTTGAAGTGAATGGTCATCTCTTTTGTCAAGAGTCAAAGGTGCGAAAAATAAATCGTTACATTTTCATCCCTCAATTCATTTTCCTTCTACATTTTCTACAATTTAGGAAAGTGACACAGCTCAGATTGGCCCATGTTTTGCGGCAATAGTGTCAACTTGTTGGTGAAATTCATGACAACACTTTTCACTTTGATAAGTTTCGCTTACTTTTCCAGCAACTTTAACTTTACCCCATTTAATTTGTCAAGTATATCAGACAGATAGGCCAAATCGTAAGCAATTCTTCTAAACTTTTCCCATTGCGCTGGAAACACAAATATAATTGCAAAAGTGCTGATTCTTGTTGTACAAGCATAGCGGCTGATAAGCGAGTGGTGAGGTTAATAAAAATACATAATTAAAATTAATATTGTGACAAATCCTTCCAAGATTATCTGCAATTCTAATTCTTAGTTGTTTTTACTTTCGTGACGCGGTTTTTCAATATGAGCTTACAATGTGTCAGCGCCCCCGTGTTGATTAAAATAAGTTTATCGCCCCCTGAAATTTTTGAAATGCCCCCGGTTGGGAAACGCTGTTTTAAACGTTTCTACGCCATGATGTTAACTGCTTTGTGGGTGCAACTAAGTTTAGATGTTAAACATTTTTCTTCAGTTCAAAAAACAATTCAAAATATTTTTTTATTGTTTAAATTAAATTTCAACAAATATTGCAACTACTGTAGTTAGCTCTTATTTTTCTCATTGGTCCATCTTTCGACCCGTAAAATCTTTTTTTTCAACTCTGTTCAGTTTGTTTTTTATTTTATTTTAAGGATTTTCTTTTGATAAGTATCAGATAAAAAGTTACTGAAAACTGAACCGGAATAATTTGTTATCCTTAATTAAGTACGGGTCTACTTATACCGTAATTAATTCGGTAAAGAAATTGCAATAAAGGTCCTGGAAGTTTATTTAACATTTTGTTATGATCTTCGTTGAAAAAACAATCAAAACAAAGTGTTTTTGTCTTTACAAGTTTCTTAAAGCTAAGCTTACTAAAAATGGAGGATATTTACCGAAAGGTAATATACCGGTATAGTTTAATATTTCTTTTTGGTAGATGTGGTGTTCCACAAGCCATAGCTGGAACAGTAAAAGTAAGTTTGTTTTTTTTAAGTATATAACTTTTACCCTACAAAAAAAACTTTTATTCAAAACAGATAGTAATGATTCAAAAGAGATTGCTCTTGTTTTGTTTTTTGATGTGTTAAACCTAATTATTTTTGAAAGGTACCCTATTTTTTAATTTGCTTAATCAAAATATAAAGTTTTTAATTTTATAGTTATACTCAATTTTTTTGTTTATTTGAAATAAGGTTTCTGTTAATATATTAAATAGTTTTACAGATTTAATTTGAATTTTGTCATCTATAATTTTTTTCGCTATCCAAATTGAATTGGTAATCAAATATCATTCAATCATTAAATGTCATCCACAACAGCAAAACTGAACCAGGTGCTGATCTATGATGAGCGCATTTTAAGTATTAATCTATTTTATTAGAGAAAAAATGATAATCTGTAGGCTAGGGTGTATCTTTTTTTTCTCACTTTTCAGCCTATTTTTTTCTGTTGGTAAAGTTTTGCAAATTTTGGTGTTAATTGGACCAAGTTTGACCCTCCCAAGCAATCTTGTTTTAGAGACTAAAGCACAATTTTTAAGGGTTTTTGGCATTAGAGTGTGCTGTGTTCATTGAATATTATTGTAATTGTTAAAATATTTCATTTCAAAGAGTTAATTTATTGATAATTTTTCTATGCTTTTAAAAGAATTCAAAATGAATTACCTATGCTTGAAATAGAATTATGGGCAACAGTTTTAAACTTGAAAATAACTTTGATATAAATTTTGGTCCAAAAAACTAATCTTTTGCCCTCTAGTGACAAAAATATGAACAGATATCAAGAAAAACAGAATTCTCATCCTTAAAGAAGAGGGGTGCACAATTGTTTCATTTGATTTGGATCAGTACTTTGTGAGATATTTCATGTTTTGTTATCATCACTGCTAGTAATCTTGAGAAAAATACACACAAAAAAATGTCCATATTTACCATTTCCCTAAACTTAATTTAAAAAATTTTTTTTTGAATTGCGTAAGAAAAGTAGGGGCATCTGCTGAAATCAAATTTCGTTTTATTCATTTGACATAAAACATTCTAGTGGCAATAAACTCTTAAAAAGATTGTTTCGAGGGGATCAAACTTTGTCCAATCAACATCAAACTTTGAAAAATGAATTTTTTAATTTAACTTCACCAACATAAAAAGCTAGGCTTGAAATTAAAAGGTAAGGAAAAATGATTCAACCTGCTGTAGGCCAAGTGAATTTTACAATTACATCCGAAAGAGTTTTATCTTGGCAATTAACAAGCTCTCAGTTTAATGGAGCTGAACATTTGAAAGTTTTGTTCTCTGCTGTTTTTAACAAATTGATCGAATAAAATAAACATTTATTGAAATACGTTGAAACAACACGCGTAACCTCAAGACGAAAGGTTGATTAAGTAAAAAAATTTTCACTTTTTTCTCGTTTTTGCCGTTGCTCGAGCAAAATTATTACCTGTAAGCAACCATAAAATTAATTTATTGCTGTATATTAACAGTCAGCACTTTGGTATAGCCTACGGAAGAATATCTTTACCCCAACTCTAAAATTATTATATCGGTACCAAACACGGAGTAGAAAAGATCCAGATTTAGATCGCAAATCGCAATCGACGATTTGATCATGGTTATGAGTATTGTTAAGTAATACCTAGTAAAATACTGAAGACTACTATGTGCTTAATATTTGCAACTTATATGAACTAAACAAAATACCAGTATTTCTAAAATCACGTTTATCTTAGGTCATCGACAACGGTGTTGGAAAAGAAGGAAGATTTCAGAGCCAAGTTTTTGGTTTCGTTAACTTCAACACCACATATCTCCATTGTACTGTCGATTTATGTTCAACAAAACTTAATCAAACCTGCAACAATGTAGGAATTATGGTTTAACACATTAATCAAGAACTGTTCTGATACCGACACAATTTTTTTTAATTTTGTTTAGAACTGTAATGATATAAAAGTCGATCACAACGTGAATAGAATAAAAAGAGCAGCCACTGATCACATGCTTTCTTTAGGCCCGTTTCGATCAGGTAAATTTGCTTTTTTTATTTAAAGATTTGGTATTGTATTAATTTTAAAGATTTGTTCATAATAACGCAAATGATCATGAGCGACTTATGATAGAAAATTGTTGCCTTTCTGTTTCATATTAATAAGCTCACCTATCCATCACAAACTTCTCGCGCCAGAATCAGAAATAATAATATGACTTATCTCATTCAAAATAATGAAAGTGTGGTAAATGCCCATGTATTTGTATTTAACAGATTAAGCTCGCTTTTAAATTCTTTTAATTTCGAAATTATAATGTTATTTAATCATTAATATTTTCTAACCTTGATATGCTACTGAAACCAAATAAACCCAGTTAAAATTAACTGTCGTTTTGTTGCTTAACTTACATTTTTTTTAGTTGATGAGAGTTATGGAAGTATTGATGTGGGAACAATTTTCTACAGATATCAAACAATAATTATTGGATTTATTGTCGCCATGGCAACAATGATTTTGATTATGTTTGTCTTGATCGTACATTACAAGCGAATCAAACACAAAATGCGATTAAGAACAAATTCTTCTCCTAGGTCCCGAAGTTCTATAACTTCTGTTAATAGCATAGCCACCCCATCTGATAGAGTAATTAATACGAACGAGTTACAATCATCATCATCATCATCCAATGAAATTAATAACTTGACTTCACTGTAAGGTCTACGTTGTATCTTTTTGTGGTGTAGACCATGTAACAAATATTGTCATTATCTGTACTGTGTTTGACAAAGTGTTCGACATAAATAAATTAAATGAATAGTTAATATAAAAAAAGATAAAATAATGGAAGTTAGCTCAACTAACCATTGCTAAGATTTAAATCATCTTTTTCAAGGAATTTCTTATATCAGATTAGGCCTATGCAAAAAATCTTAATAGGAATCCGATTTTATATAGGCAATGCTTGAACAAATTGCGCTTTGATAAGGACTTAAAAAAAGCTGTTATGTCACTTCGAAGGAAATCAATTTAAACAATTGCAGTTTTTTCCTGTCGTTGATTGAACTTCCCTTTGCTTAAAAGTGGTGCTGTGGCTTGACGGCGTCAAACGTCGGCGACAGTTTTTTGGTTACGCTGACATTACAATTTTTTTTAGTTGACGGAACAGATGTCTCCCTAAACTTTTTTACTCATTTGGAGAGTCAAGCGCCAATTCTTTTTTAATTTAATTACAAAATTTTCTTGACCTAGCCGTACCATCCAAAAAAATTGGGCCGGCGCAAATACATAAATTTTAGTTACCTCGTAATAATTTTTCGTATTTTAATTTTATGAAAATTGACACTAAAGCTGACACTGACGACAACGCAGTTAAATTTCGTTGGCTGTTACGCTTTAGCTGAGGCCGTTAAATTGTTGTTGCATGCACAACATAGCTTAAAAGGCGCAAAATTAGAATCTTTTGTAGAAAGCCCCCGCCAGCGAAATCTGCAGTACTTAAAACGTGGCGGGGGTGTTTTTCTCAAATCTCACATTTTTGCATTAGTGGCAGGGGCTTTCTACAAAAGATCCCAAAATTGTTCTCAATAAAACTTTCTGTTGGAGTGATCAGCAATTTATCGCATTCAAATTCGCCATGTTTGCGCCATATTGTAATTATTTACCATAAATTAGGTTTTGATCCACAAGAAAAAGTACTACTTGACATCTAAACAAACATGTAATAAACTAAGCCAGTGTGGTCCAAACCCTGGCCGCATGCGGCCCGCGGGCAACTTTTGTGCGGACCTCGAACACTTTAAACTAAAAAAAACATGACTTGGTCTGTCAAGATTATTCTAAAAGCGATCTTAAACGAGGGCTAAAACGTATAAAAAATAAGACTAACATTCACCAAGTAAAAAAGGATGGAACTGTGCCGTGAAACCGAGAGTATAGAGAGAATAACTTTAGCCTGGAATTTAGACTCTTAGAGGATGTGAGCATTACGACGTCATAATGCGGTCACTCAATCACCCATGATCTGGCAAGCGTCAGGCTGCTTCAGTAAGCAGATTTGCAGTGTAAAATAACATTTAGTTATAAAATTTTTGTGAATACTACTAACTTTCAGCATAAAATGAGGCCAAAAGAAAAGTGTCAGAGGAAAACAGAGAGTTCAATTTTAACTGGGAGGACAGATATTTCTTCGTCAATAATAATGGTAAACCACAATGCCTGGTGTGTCTTCAAGTAGTATCTGTTCCCAAAGAGTTTAATGTTAATATCACTTGGTCTATCAAGCAGAATGTTTGATCCAATACAGGTATACTCTAATGATTTTTTACCAGTTTCAGTTTTTTTTCTTTGTACAAAATAATTGTTTTTTGAAAGTCTGGTATTGTACTTGTGAATTTGGTTTACTGATTTTAAATTATGCATATAGTTAAAGTCAGGAATATTTTTTAGTTTAAATATGAATTTCGCCATTTCAAACTTACAAAGATCTTCAATTTTGAGAATATCTAAAGAATAATATAGAGGTGATGAAGGAGTTTGTCTTTTAGCAAACATTACTATTTTTATTACTCGATTGTGTAATATTTTCAAAGAAGCAAGAGTGATAGTAAATGCAAATCCCTAATAGGATATGCAACATTGTAAATGTGAGTGAATAAGGCTATAATAAACAGTTTTCAGAGTGGTTAGGTCTATGCAAATTCTTAATTTCAGTAATGTCCAGCACCCTTTGGATAGCTTAAAGCATAAGTGTTGGATTTTCTCTGGTCAAGCAGAACACCTAAATATTTTATTTGTTTTACTTGGTTAAGTTTGTGATTTCCAACAGTTATAATAGGTACACTTGTTAAGAATTTTTTTTTTTGGAAATAATCATAAATTGAGATTTTTTTGTAATTAATTGTTAATTTATAAAATTCCATCCAATTATCAATTTTTTCTAATTCTATATTAGTTTTACTGGATGATGTATTGATTGTTATATTAGTCGCAGTTTAACAGTGTCATCAGCAAATAATTTAGTGCTTAAATTTGATCCTAGTGGTAATTCATTTATTTACAGTAAGAATAAGAGAGGTCCGAGTGTGGAACCTTGTGGTACTTTGCAAGTTACTGGTGTGAAATTTGATATTGTCTCAGCCACAAAAGTGAATTGAAGCCTATTGCGTAAATAACTCTTGAGCAGTTGTTGAGGTAAACCACGAATACCATAATGATCAAGTTTTTGTATTGGTATTTCATGATCAACTGTATCGAATGCTTTACTGAGATCAAGAAAAATGCAACTGTTATTTGTTTTTGGTCAATGTTTTGTACCAATTCATCATATAGCTGTCTCATAGCTTGGCTAGTGGAGCAATTTTGTTTGAATCCAAACTGATTAGGAGTACGTAAGTGTTAAGTTGAAGAATATGTTCGTAGCGTTTTTATCAAAGATTTTTATTTAAACAGAAATGAAAAGTTGTGGCTATAAATTAATAAATTATGTATTCTCCGTTGCTGTTTACGACCTCCTCCAACCTCTCGACCAATTTGTCGATGCCGTTCCGCCAAAAATCCCCGGGTCTGGTATCGAAGAATTTGTTGAGCCAGTTTTTAAGGTCCTCTTCATTGTCGAAGGTAATGCCCCTCATATGGTTCGACAAAGAGTGGAAAAGATAGTAATCCGTGGGTGCAAGGTCCGGAGAATACGGCGGATGCTGAAGGACCTCCTATTCGAGCTCTTGGAGTGCGGTTTTGACGACTTGTGCAACATGAGGCCTGGCGTTGTCGTGAAGAAGTATGGTTTGGCCTTGTCGATAGGGTCTTTTCAGTTAAATAGCCTCATTCACGCGATGTAGCTGGGCTATGTAGAGCTCCTTGTTGACCGTGGCATTCCTTTTGAGAATTTCCTAGTGCACCAGTCCACCAAACGCAGATCATGGTCTTCCTTGGATGGAGGTCAGGCTTAACTCTCGGCTTTGGCGTATCTCCAGGAGCCACCCATTCCTTTCTTTGCTTCATATTTATATATAGGCACCATTTCTCATCTCCCGTGACGATTCGGTACAAAAAGCGCTGTTTGTGACCGCGTGTTGCTCGATGGCGGGCGAGATGTTGAGAAGCAATTTGAAGGCGATTTTCTTTTTTGTTTTCGCTAAGCTCTTGAGGCACCCAAACTCTCAGTTTTTAAGCAAATCCCATTGAATAAAGATGATTGAGAATCGTTTTTTGATCGCAGTTCATTTTTTTGGACAATTCACGACTTGTTTGGCAACTTTCCTCCTTCAAAAGTGCTTTGAAATGGTCTACGTCAAATTCAGAAAGTCTTCCGCTGCGGGGCATGTCGTCGAATTCAAAATTGCCATTTTTAAACTTCGCAAACCATTTTCTTGTCGTAGATTCGCCTATGACACCTTCCCCGTATACCATGCAAATGTTCCGGGCTGCTTCAGCAGCTTTTTAACCTCGATGAAAAGCGAAGAATAGCAGGTGTCAAAAATGTCGCTTTTTACCCCTTGGATATTCCATATGTACGCCTCACAAATAATAAAATCTCAAAATACTCCAAAAGACAATCAGCACAGCACAGAAAGAGCTCTATCGAATGAATATATACAGTACATTTTGCCAAGTAGTAAAAAATCATTGTAAAATAAAAGAAAATATAAAAACGCTACGAACATATTCCTCAACCCAATATATTGTATTTAATAAGGTAAGAGTACAATTGCTCATAAATACATTTTTCAAAGATTTTTGAAAATGGGCTGAGAAGAGATATAGGTCTATAATTACATTTTTTTTTTTTTTTTGATCCATTCTTGTATATTGGTACAATTTGTGCAATTTTCAAAATACTGAGAAATGTTCCTTCAAAGATGCATTGATTATATAGTTTTGCTAATAAAGGTGCAATGATATTCATGGACATTTTAATATGTTTAATATATATTTTAAAAGATCTTGAACTTTTTGCAAATTCAATTGATTTATATTTTTAACAATGTCATTCATAGTTATTGGATTAAGAAAAAAAATCATTTTCTTTGAAATAAATAAATTACAAGATCAATTTCAATTATAGGATAGTTTATCAATTTTGCTAGCTAATTAGCAACAAACATTTGAAAATAAGTATTAAATGTATTTGCTATGACAGCAGGATTAGTAATTGTTTTGTCTTCATTATTCACAATCTTTTTGATTGATTCACGTTGGTTGTTTTTAAATTTAGTTATGTCATTAATCTTCTTCTTATTCCGACCTTTCCCTTCAATCAGGGGTAGCCACAGCGTATCATGTTTCTCCAAACCGTCCTGTTTTCAACGTCTGTCTCTCTTGCACCAACTTCCCCATATCTTCTTTCACTACATCTAGAAATCTTCTCTTCGGTCTCTCTCTTTTCCTTTTTCCTGGTAACTCCATTTCCATTATCTTTTTTCCTACTTACTGCTGGTCTCTCTTCATGATATGTCCATACCACCTCAGTCTGCCCTCCTTCATCTTCATTCCTAACCGTTCTACCTTAACTGTACCCCTGATGTACTCGTTTCTTATCTTATCTTTTCTCGTCACTCCCATAACAAACTTCAACATTTTCATCTCTGCGACTTCCATCTCTTCCACTTGTTTCTTTGTAACGGCCACCGTCTCAAGTTCATACACCATTGCTGATCTCACCACTGAACTGTAGACTTTTCCTTTTACTCTAGCTGGTAACTTCCTATTACAGATTACTCCCGATACTTTTCTCCATCCGTTCCATCCTGCCTGCACTCTCTTCTTTACCTCCCTCTCACAACTGCCACTTTCTTGCACCGTTGATCCCAAATATTTAAATTTCTTTACCCTTGGCACTTTTGTATCCTCCATAACATCCGATCCATTAATGTTTTTCCAAAACAATTTTAAGTTATGTTTAGAATCAGTTAGTATTTTTTTGAAATTTTTTTTTTGATTTTTGTTTTATGTGACTAAGTTTGTTTCTATAAATTTTATATCATTTAATATCTTCAGGTTTTTCATTCAAGCTTAATTGAAAATATTTATTTTTTATTTTACTTGATATTGTTATACCTTTAGTAAGCCATTCTTTTTGGCTAATTATCTTCTTTTTTTTTTAGTATGTTTCCTTAAGGGAGCATGGATATTTAATACATTTTCAAACTTTAAGATGTTGTTCAAATGGTTATCTACTGAACCTTCTTCACAACTTAAGTTCCTCTAAATCATTTAAAAAATTCTCAGAGTTGAAATTTTTTGTATCACGTATATGAGTTGTACATAAATTTTTAGCTGTATTTTTAAAACTGTGTACTAAAGTAAGAACAGGTAAATGATCTAACAAGTCATTAAGTAAGACATTTGGTACAGATAATCGTGATTGTTTGGTTTATAAATTAAATCACTATGGTATTTGCAAACAGTCAATATTTTTTGTATCTTATTTACCAAATAGAAAAAAGTTTGTTTCTATTAAGATTAATAATAGTAATTTTTAACTTTGTAATAGTAATATATGGGCACCGGAAGGAACCCACCATTTTTTTTGCTTTATAATAATGTCGGATACTTTAAACTTTATTGCAAGACTTTTTTCTCATAACACTGGCTCGTTAGCAAATAGATTTATTCAAATATGGGGTAACATAAAAACACCAAACTTTGGTGATCCAAACTAAACTGGTCTAAGCTACATTTCACACTAATAAAAAGTTTTGGGGATTTTTGATCATTGAGTTATTTTATATTAAAGGTGAGCAGAATATAGTACAAGTACACAATGAATCAAGACAACAATTGGCCTATTAACATAATTACTTTTTTCTAAAATAAGATTTGTCTGTTATTTTACAAACAAGAGTTATTAATTTAGCTGTGAAGATTAACTTTAAAGTTTAATCATTATGGTGTTAAATAAAATAGACTACTAAAAAAATGGCTAAATACCAGTGAATTAATGCACAAAGCCTGCACAACTCGCATCAAAAAACTTTAGAAAATAGAAATGCAACAAAATTAATAAAATTCATTTACATGAAAAAAATTGTTTAGTTTGAAACATACGATGAGACATTTGCTTAACACAAGAAATTTTTATATGCAGTTAAGTCTATTGAAAATGATAGTTGTCTCCTTGCCCTTAAAGTTCCTTCAGAAGTTTGTGGACTTGGCAGTTTAAAAACCACATCGCTTTTTGCTACATGACATATACGTATCTGCCACATTAGGAAACGTAAAGCAACCCCAATACGACTTTCGTAAAAATTTTACTTCGTATTCCACACCAACGCTAGTGATTATACCAACATTCATTACGATTTGCCATTTTTCCGTAAAAAATTTTCATAGCACAAAATCGCTAGTTTGCAGCTCCTTTGTATTGTAATCATTGGCATCGAAATCTTCAGAAAAACTTATATCCGATTCATCAAAGCATATTGCAACATCAGAGTCGTCCTCACTGCTGCTTCGTGAACATTAAATGATCTTTTTTTTGCACTTTTTAGATTCAACTTCCTTTTCCTTTTTTTTCGGTAAGCATTTTTTCTACCATAATAGCTTCTTTCACTGGTGTGTCGGTTAAAATTTGAGTTTTTCTTCTTTTCTTTGCACAGCACGATTTCTTGCTTTGTTGTGTGCATTGAGGTAGTAGTGAGACCGTCTCCGGAGTAATAGTAGCAGGGGATATTGACAAAAACTCAGATGTATTTTCGATTCCGATGCTGGTAGACGATGCAGATGAAATGATTAATACGTGTTTTGTCTCAGTGGTTGTATCGCAATCATTGGTGCTACAGTGGGGCCTGTCCGAGACATATGAGGACAAAAATTTATCTTCTCCAAATACATCTCTATTAAACGGCCATATGCCACTGGCAGCAAATCCTGATCTAATAGTCCTGGGTGTTAATGTTTGCTCGTCTGCTTTGCCAACTAGCTCTGTCACATCATAGATAGTATAGTCTTACCAGGATGACTAACCATAAAAGCATTTGCAGCTTGATTATAAAGCGTTTTAAAAGGACCATATACCGATCGATCAAGGGGTTGAAGCTTGTGACTACAATGTGGTGGAAGCGTAAGAAGAGTAACACCATTCTCTTTGGAAAGATCTATTATTTCTATGCTGATATGGCTATCATGGTTATCCAAAATTAGTATGGCTGGGTGATCTTTTGAGCATTTTGTTTGTCTAATAAAATGCTTTATAAATTCTGTTAAGCATACAGCAGACATCCATCCAGACGGATTTGCTAGACCAATTGAATCTGGAGGAGCACCCTTCATCATGTTATCTCTTAGTTTTACTCGGGGAAAGACAACCATTGGTGGAACAGAATTACCAGCTGCATTAACTGCATACAATATGGTAACCAAAGCCCTTCTTTCACCAGATGTCAGCTTTCCAACTTGCTTTTCATTGCGACAAGCAATCACTTTGGCCTTTTTTACTGACTGCACAGTTGTACAACCATTTTCATCAGCATTATATATGTCTGACGGACTGTAGATAGTCCTTTTCAGACACTCCTTTAATTTGTCAAAAAAAGAGGACACGTTAGTCTTGTTAAATGAAGTTGCCCTTGCGAGACTAGTTGCCTCTGGCTTTCGTAAAGAAAGTTCAGGAAATCTCTTAAAAACCAGAAAGCCAATCTTTCCCTGCAGATTTGTTCTTTTCCCAATTGGATGAAAGAATTTATTTACTTTTATTGCAAATTGATATGCTAATTTCCGAGCAGATTTTGCAGATAAACCGTGATGAATTTTTGATGCTTTTATAAAGTAGTCCTTTAACATAGTCTCTTCAGCATCCGAAAATACTTTCCGGAAATTGTATCCTGGTTCAAAAACAACATCAGTAGAATGCTCGAAAAATTTGTACTTGTATACATAGCGCCACAATGTTGTAAATGGTATAGCATATTCTTCAGATAGATTGCGGATTGATGCTTTATTTTCAATAATTTTTGTACAGCTTCTTTTATCAATCCCGAAGGAGTAGCACTAATTTTTCTTGATTTATTTTTAGCTCTAGGTATTTTTAATATTTTTTAATATTTGTTTATAAACGTACAGTATCAAAAAAATAAAGTAGTAGAACCCAATTTATTTAATCATAAAATCCGGTACACTGTGAATCACTTGCGTCACTGATGATCCATTGAGGCATGATGGACTGTGTACTATGGCCGGTCTATCAGCAAAAGTAATAAAAATATGCCGTTCTACAGCAAACTTTGCGTCACATTTTATTATTATTTATTCCCATATAGAGCTCTTATTTTTCATAAATACAGCTTTGCCTAAGTTTAACCATGCGCTACAATATAATCAAAAGTGATAACTAACATTTTTTTACTTTTTACCACCAATATTAGTTATTTCTTTCCTGAAAAGTAGTTTTAACTCTGTGCTACCTGGAAGTTTGTTTGTGAAAAAAAAGCTTTACTATCGTCATGCAAGGTGATTATTGTAAAAATATATGAAATATTTTTAAGTTAGATTGGGTGATTCACTGTGTACCGTAATTCACTGTACCCCACTCTCCCCTACTGTGTTTTGCAAAATTATTTTAGCATTGTATTTGTTGTTTATTTTAGGTCAATTTTGGTATACATAATAATTGATGTGTACTCTTAAATATTTTTCAACTTATTTTCAGGCAAAAATATTTTTAAATAATATAAACTCTTAATGATGAATTCAAAAAAACATGACCTTCGCTTACTTATGTTGTATGAGTTTAAACTCAGTCACAATGTCTTCTAAATTGTTGCCAATATCAACAGAGCATGGGGAGATGGGTATACAAGTGATTGGACAGTACGAAGGTGCTTCCAGAAATTCCGTAGTGTAGATCAGAGCTTTGAAGATGAAAAAGGCAGAGGTGGGTATGCAGTCTTGACAATGAACAATTGCAAGCAATTGTAAGCAAATTGTTGAGCAAAATCCTCGACAAAATGCCAAAGACCGTCTGTGACTGAGACTGAGACCCTTGCTGTCAGCACTGCAACAGCACTAAAACAGCTTCATTTACAGGGTATTTGAAAGGAATCTCAAACATTTCTTTGGCACTTTGTTGTGAATTTTGCTCAACAATTGCTTGCAATTGTTTATTTTCAAGACTGCATACCTGTCCTCTGCCTTTTTCATCTTCAAGGCTTTGATCTACACTACGGAATTTCTGAAAGCACCTCCGTACTATCCAATCACTTGTATACCTATCTCCCCATGCTCTGTTGATGTTGGCAACAGTTTAGAAGGCATTGTGACTGACTTTGAACTCATACTACATAAGTAAGCAAAGTTCATGTTTTTTGTGTTATAATTAAGGGCTTATATGCTTTAAAAATATTTTTGCCTGAAAATAAGTTAAAAAATATTTAAGAGTACACATCAATTATTATGTATACCAAAATTGACCTAAAATAAACAACAAATACAATATCAATATAGTTTTGCACAACACAATACTTCAAGCAACCATTATTTTTGTAACGACCTAATAAATTAAATCTTATCATCATCAACTCAACACAAAATAAAATATTTAATCCAATCATTACTTGCTGTTTTGCTGGCAGTATTAAAAGTCAGTCAAAAGCAAATTACTAGGGCTTTATAATCGACAGTAAACTTAATATTGCTGTCCACATAAAATCTCTAGAACTCAAGGTAGCACTATCAGTGAGAATAATTGGCAAACTAAGATATTTTTTACCGCAAAAAGCTTTGATAAAAATTTAACATTATTTTAATTATTCCTAAATAGCTTATGGCCTTTTAGTATGACAAAATACTTACTCCAAATATTTTTCTAAATTTGTCGGCTAAAGCAATAATAATTGCAGCGATTTTAATGAATTAAAAAGGCTATGCCAATTAACGTTTATCAAAAATAATAAAATTTTACATTGCTAAATTAGTTTACAAATAATGATGTCGCGGATAAAAAATTTTGTGTCCGCTAGTAGTAAGTATAGAGTATACTAAAGTATACACTAGCCGGCAGCGTGGTAGAGCGGTTAACCCTTAAAGCACCGGCGCCTAATTTTTTGCAGATCAGCTGTGTAATGAAAAAAGCCTAATTTTGGATGTTTTTACTACTTAAATAAAATGAAATAAATAAATAAGAAATGCATTAAGAACAATATTTACTTATTGTGCTACACTAGGTCATGCGTCATTCGAGTAATCGAGCATTAGGAGGTATTAGATAGGGCTGAAAATGGGAGAATTAGACCTCCCTCTCCAAGGTCGTAAGCACACAGTGCAAAATCTGAAGACATTTAGTTTTTATACTCAAACACGAATAATATACATTATAATAAATACACAACAGTAAAAATACATACACAAATAATCAATGATGGCGTTACAACCAAGCCTTAAAATTAGGGAAGACCCGGTGCGAAAAAAAAATAAGGGGACCATTTTTTAGTCTTAAAAAAAGTCATCAATTTCAAAAGGCCATTTTTCACACGAATAATATACATTCTAATTAATATATAACAGTAAAAACACATGTAAGAATAAGTGATGGTCTTACAATCAGGGAAAGCCCACTTTCAAAAAAATAGAGGGGCCACTTTTCAGTCTTCAAGGTCAGTTCAAGTTCAATATACTCAGTTAAAGTTAAAGTTCAATATACGGGACGCCCAGTTCACTCAGTTCAAATTCTAGTGCTCGTTCAGTTCATTCAATTCAAATTCAGTTCACATTCAAATTCATTCAGTTCAAATTCACTCAGTTCAAGTTTATTCAGTTCAAGTACAATATATGGGACACACAATTTAATCAGTTTAAATTCAAGTTCTTGTTCAGTTCATTTAGATCAAATTCAGTTCGATTTCAAATTCATTCAGTTTAAATTCACTCAGTTCAAATTCATTATACGGCACCCGCTTTGCACACGGCACGTGCTTATGTCATCAATCACGCGCTGACACATAATTGTGCCAGGCCTTGATCACGCAAGCCAGCGACTATAACAATTATACGTCACTCACTGGAATGTTGCGACTGCTACAGCAGTGCAGCATTGAGCGGCTCAGGCGGTCATCGGTCGTCCGCCGATTAGCGGCTGAGGCAGTCATCGGTGCTTTAAGGGTTAAAGCGCCGGGCTCGTGGCCAACACGGTCTCGGTTCAAAAATCACTTGTGCCATTCTGTTGTGTCCTTGGGAAAGACACTTTACGGCACTTTCCCCTGCTTCGTCGTCCTGGCAAGCAATTCTAGATTACAGTCATATCTCTATTAAATTACAAGCAGACAGCAATATCTTGGCATCTCCGGAAGCAGATCGGGGAAATTGCTTACCCTATGTATTAGCGCCTCGTCGCTTTCCTGCGAGTTAGGAGGATAAATATAGAGATAAAATAAAAAAATAAATAAATAAATAAAATTTGTGACACCGCACCGCGCTGCACCGCAAATCATATTGATATATTTAAATAAAAAAATTTTAAACATCTTTTCCTTTTTTTAGAAAGGTGTTTGTTCAAGCAATACTCACTGTTGTAGTCATCAAAGTAAGCCCTTTATATTTCAGATTCAGCAAGTCAATAGCTACTGGCATAATCTTGTGAAATCATTGGAAGACACTTTAAGCAAATTACTGTAAGCAAGCTTGAATGCTTTGAATGCTGTAAACAAGCTTGAATACACATTACTTTAAGCAAATAGTGAAAACTTGAATGTATTTCATGATAATTATACTATTGATGAGCAATTTGAGAAATTTCTTGATATTTTCAACATCACATTAGGTAAGCATGCTCCTCTAAAAAGAAAATCTAGAAAAGAAAAAAAATTAAATAGTAAACCATGTATAACAAAAAGAATATTAATTTCAAGCAAAACAAAGAACAAATTATACATTGCTAATTTAAAAGGATCTGTAAATGATGTACAGTTATACAAAACTTACCGCAACAAGTTAACCCACGTGAAAGAACAAGCAAAGAGAAAATATTATCAGGGACTTGTCTTAGCATCCAAACATAACATGAAGTTCTTATGGAAAACTTAAATGTTATTACCAAATACAAAAAAAGCAATTACCGTAAAACCTCTATTTCACCGCCATGGCGCTGTATTTTTCAACCCTTCCCCTATAATGGTGTTCTATTAGAGGTGACGTTCAATTAGAGGGTGGTTCTCTATTTTTCGACTCGCTGATCAGAATTACGACAAGATAAATTTCGTGAATGAAAAGAAAAAACATCTAACATTTATACATTTGCATTCATTCATTCGTTTGTAATCGTGTTGTATCGTGTCGAATCGTTTGTACGAGCGTGCGTGTGCTTCAAGAAGGTCAGGCGCAGTCTGTGTTGATTTTACCGCTTATTCGAATAGAGTCAACACCGATATGTGTAGTTGGCATTTAAGCCACCGCCATTAGTCCATTAAAAAACTATAGGAACTTCCCAGCGTCTAAAAATAAACGTGCAATTCAACAATCCATTTTTCCCTTCTTACACCTGGAAAGGCGATTTCAGCCGTAACTTTTGCCAAAATAGAAGAATTCATCAAAGTGGCGTTCAATTAGGGGGTGGCGCTCTATTTTTAAACCCTTCCCCATAGTGGCGTTCTATTAGAGGTGGCGTTCAAATAGAGGTGGCGCTCAAATAGAGGTTTTACGGTACTCTCATCACAGCGCTAACTTGTGATACAGGAGAAAAAATAACTAGTTCGAAAGAAATGGCAAATATGCTAAACAACTGTTTCCCTGAGAATGGACAAAAACTGGCTGCAAATATTGAACTACCCAATTCAGCTAATATTCTTAGCAGCACTTCGTTCATTACTCAAAGGTGCACTTCTTTCTATCGTCAGCCAATAACGGAATCTGACATATTAAAACATATAAGGCAACTGAACCCATCAAAGAGTACAGGCTCTGATGGAATACCAATAAAATATATAGCTATGAGTGCACTGACATAGCACCAATTTTAACTAGATTCTATAACAGTTGCATTAGCACTGGGACTTACCCCAGAATTCTTAAAATTGGACAAATTGTAACAATTCATAAAGGTGATACCAAGGATCAGTGCTGCAATTAGAAACCCATATCTCTACTTAGCTCATTTAGTAAGATCTTTGAAAAATGCTTGTACGAAAGAATTTACTCTTATTTAAATAAAAACAAAATATTTACATCTGTTCAATTTGGCTTTAAACAAAACTCTTCTACATCAGGTGCTGTAAGGCAATTATTTGATAATTTTGCTGAAAATGTTGATCAAAAAAAATATGCTTGTGCTGTGCTTCTTGACATAAAAAAAGCATTTGATACCGTAAATTACCAAATTTTGCTTGCAAAATTGGAAAAATATGGCATCCGTGGATTGCCACTACAGCTCATTGAAAGCTACTTAAATAACAGATTACAGTTTACAGTTATAAACAATACTAAATTGAAATTTAATCATGTAACCTGTGGCGTACCACAAGGCTCTACTCTTGGACCAATACTATTTTTCTTATACATCAATGACATACCTCTAGTATCTAATTTTAATACGAAATTGTTTGCGGATGACACAGTTTTCACACTGACAAACTCTTGTCCAAGACTGTTGAATAAAATGGTGAACTCTGAACTGGTCAAAATTGACGAATGGTTGAAACTAAACAACTTGTCATTAAATACTAATAAAACAAAATTTAGAGTATTAACCAAACAAAGATCAGCCTGGCATTTTGATATTAAAATAGAAAAGACAAATATAGAACAAGTAAATGAAATAAAATATTTGGGTGTAATCTTTAATGATAAGTTTTCTTGGAAGTCTCATATACAACATGTTTGCTCTAAGCTCTCCAGTGGTTCCTGGGCACTGCTCAAACTGAGGAATTATGTTGACACTACAACACTAAAAACAGCAAACTATACTTTAATTTACTCTTATCTTCAATATTGTGTCTCAACGTGGGACTGGCTTTGACTACTGCCCTGGATCCACTGGTAAGAATACACAAGCGCATAATAAGAATTATTACGAATAGTTCTTTTCTGTCACAAACAAATCCTCTTTTTCAAAAATTGAATTTTTTAAAACTAAAAGATATTGTTAAACTTGAAATTGCAAAAATAATGTTTTTTTTTAATAAAAGTTCAGCAAAGAATGAGTTCCAAACTATTATAAGTATAATCCAAAAACATCATTATAAAACAAGACTGGCAGCGAAACAAAATTATTTTCAACCTGGAAAGAGAACAGTTCAGTTCAGTTCAGTTCAGTCGTTTTTTATTTCCGCCACTTGTCGAACAAAATACTTACATCAACGTAATTACACTACGGAAAAAGGGACATGCAACAAAACGAAACAACGTTGTAACATGCAAAAACTCAATAAACTGCACTAGCAAAGGTAACGGCTTGCATGGTTGCATCACCTAGAGAAAAAATATATATACAAGTATAAAAAATTTAAAAAAATAAATAAATAAAAAATAAAAATGCCTAAAACAAAACAAGACGATAAAAAAATGCATGAAAACAAAAAAAATTAAGACAGCCTTTTTTGTTATTATAATATTATTTGCTGGCATGTAACCCCAGCACAGGGAGGCTTTCAGGTACTACACCTTGCCCAAGGGTGACCTGGAGGAAGTTGTAATTGGATATCCTCATTCATCCCGACTTATCAGTTGATAAGCTTACAACCGGATGCAGTTTACACTCATACCCAAGAGAAACATATTTATAGACAAGACTTGTTTTTGTAACACATTTATTTTCGTTTAAAATTCTTTAAATGCATTATTTAAAGTTCCAATATGAGTTTATTTTAAGACTCTGCTGGCATAAGCTTTTTTATCTGTTTAATTGTTAGGAAAAAACAAAAAAAGTTTGTCGAGTTTCAAGACTAGTTTCATACAATTTGGATTAAGCGATTGTTCCAGGTGCATGTAAAGTTGAATTCTTGAATTGATGTCGACGATGACCTGAAATATAAAAAGAAAACAGCAGCAGGCAGAAAAAAAAGATTTTTTTTTCTATGTCGCAGGTACGGCACTATGTTTGCGTAAATTCGTCGGGTATTGCGCCAGTTAGATAATAAATTTTTAGTTTGTTTTTGAAAGAAACTAATGTAGAGCAGTTTTTAATTTCTTGAGGCAAAGTATTCCAAATTTTCGGTCCAATAAATTTAATTGATTGTTGGCAGATTGCTGTTCTAAAACACGAAGAAATAATTTGACTATCACTTCTAGTTTTAATTTGACATGGTTTAAGCTGAAATAGTTGTTGAATTGGAATAGGAAGAGTGCGTTTTTGAAATTTATACATTAAAATTGCAATTTCACTTTCATACAACTGCTGTATATTTAAAAGCTCGTTTTTGATCATAACATTTTTTACACAGCCTCTCCGTTTTATTCCATACATGGCTCGAATAAATTTATTACAAATACGTTGAAGTTGATTGATTTTTATGCGATTTCCAAAGCACCAGTTGGTGATACAATATCTTAGATGACTTAATAATAATGAATTGTACAAAATTAGCATTGCTTTAGTGGTAAGACACGGTTTTACACGCATAATACCTCCTAGAGAAGAACGAATTTTTTGTTTTATCATATTCATGTGCTCTTTCCAGCTTAAATTTTCATTAATTATTACACCCAAAAAGCGAATTGATGAAACTTTTTCAATAGTATTATTTCTAAAATATACTTCGAACGATGTATTTGAGACGGAACAATTACTTTTTCTAGGAGTAAAAAGTAGATATTTAGTTTTTGCAGAATTTACTGTTAGTTTATTCGCAGTCATCCATTCATCAATATTTTTAATTTCAAGATTAGTTTTTGAATAGACTGATTGTATATTTTTACCAGTAATAAAGATGTTAATATCATCAGCAAACGATACATTTGTGCTGAAATCCAAGCAGTTTCTAAAATCGTTAACATAAAGTATAAATAAAAGAGGACCCAAAATTGAGCCTTGAGGTACCGAGCTGGTGATTGGCTTTATAGTTGAAGAAAGACAATTATTGAATTGCACTTGTTGCGTGCGTCCTGATAGATAGCTTTTAAACCATTCGAATGCAGTTCCTCGAATTCCATAATAATTTAGTTTATAGAGTAGGATGTCATGGTCTATAGTGTCAAAGGCTTTGGAAAGATCCAAGAAAACACCAATTGTTAACAGTTTTTTTTCAAAAGCATCAGCTATGTTGCTAATAACTAGAGTGGTAGCATGGCTTGTGGCATGACCTGGGCGAAATCCAAATTGTTCTGCATTAAGAATGTTGTAGCATTTCAAGAAGTTGTACAATCTTTTATACATAATTTTTTCTAGAAGTTTTGAAAACGATGAAAGTAAGCTAATAGGCCGATAGTTAGATAGATTTTTTAAATCGCCTTTTTTAAAAATAGGAACTATTTTTGTTTTTTTGAAAGCATCTGGAAATTTGCCTTGGAGGAGTGATAAATTGAATATATAGCTAAGAGCATGCAATGCATCATCTGAAAGATACCTCAAGACAACGAGTGGTATTTGATCAAATCCAGTACTTAACTTTGGTTTAATTTCTGCTATTAGTCTTTTTAATTCAAGGAAACTTGTTGGAAAAAGATATATTGAAGATAGATTAGAAGATTTTAAATAATTAGAAAAGTGAGAATTAGCCTCTAAGATTGTTCAAACGGATCGGTCGAGGCCCGGGAAAACAACGACCGTTACCAGTGACTGGGCACCAAGGGTTACTGGTGGACATGCTACTTGGATGCAAAGAAGAGGTGGAAAGCAGCGGAGAAGAAGGAAGGAGAGAAATGAAGAGAGGAAGAAGTTATCAGCAAAGGTTAAGGGTAAAATATACAAGAGTGTTGTTAGACCAGCCATGCTTTATGGAATGGAAACGGTGGCAGTGACTGAACGGCAAATGGGAAAAATGGAAGTTGCAGAGTTGAAAATGGTGAGATGGGCACTGGGAGTGACAAGAAAGGACAAGATAAGAAACGAATATGTGAGAGGGACTGCAAAAATTGCAAAGCTGGGAGAAAAACTTCGGAATGTGAGGCTACGTTGGTATGGACACGTAAAAAGGAGAGAAGAAGACTACGTGGGGAAAAGGATGATGGAGATGGCAGTGCCAGGCAGAAGGAAAAGAGGAAGGCCAAGGAGAAGGTGGATGGATTTGGTGAGAGAAGACATGGAAAGGGTTGGAGCTAGGGAAGGAGATGAAGTAGACCGAGTGAAATGGAGATTACTATCGCGCTGTGGCGACCCCGAGTAGGGAGAAGCCGAAAGAAGAAGAAGAAAAGTGAGAATTAGAATTAGGTAAATTTTTAGCTAATTTAACTGCTGCATTTAAAAAATGTTCATTGAATGCATTAAGCAATTTCAATGTTATCAGTAAGTGTTTTATTTTTATGTAAAAGAGAAGTAGTTTGTAGTTTGAAAAGATTTCTTTCCATTAAATTGTTTAAAACTTGCCAAGTTTTTTTGAATAAACATTTGGTGGTACAGAATTTGAAGATTGCTTGAAGTAAAAGATTTTTCTTCCCAAAGCTTTTCATCTGACACTCTTCAGGGGAAATCGTCAGAATGAAGTAGAATTGAAACCGAACTAATTTATAAAGGAAGAAAGTAGAGTTCTCATTGGCTGAAAGAGTCAACCAATGAGAGAAAGGTTAAGAAATTTTGAGAGAGTATACGAATTCTTTTTGCTTACACAGAAAAGGATTGAGAGATTTAATGAAAGTCGCTTCAAGAGCAGAAAGGTGAAAGGAAGAGCGACCTCGAGCGAGAATAGAAAATTTTTCGTTGCTGTAATGGAGGGCACATTGGGCATTGTCAAGAAGATGTTGACCAATAGCGGATTCGTGAAATTGTTGTGGGCGTATGTTGTTTTTGCAAGAGCGGGAAAGACTTTGGCGGTTGGCCGAGGTACGAGGATTGGTGATGGATTTAGGAACGTGTTGTTTAATTCGCTCTTCTAGCCGTTGAGACGTGCGACCAACGTACCGACTATCGCAGTGGCACAAAAACTGGTAAATAACATTGCTGTGATGATGGGAAGGTAGCACGTCTTTCTTAATCGCTGGAAGGAGCTGTCGGGTGTTGAAAATAACACGTGGTTCGACGGAGAAAAAGCAGCGTTTCACAGCAGACGTAATCTGCTTTTCGAACCTCATCGAAACGTTTCCAATCCATGGGATGTGTAGGTAGACAGGGCACTTTTTTACTGTGTGGACCAGGTTAGAATTTATTTGTTGAAGTTTTCGCTTGAAAGCCGAATTGATTACACGTTCCGGGTAGCCATTTTCCAAAAGAATTGAACGAATTTTGCCAAGCTCTTGGTCCAGTTTGCTTTTAGAACAAATCATAAAAGCTCTGTGAACGAGAGTACCAATTAGATTGATTTTCCGTTTCTGTGGACTAAAAGAGTTCCAACGTAGATATTGGCCAGTGAAGGTAGGTTTCCTGTATACTGAAGTAAGAAATTCTGAATCATGCCTTTCTACTAACACGTCAAGGAAAGGGAGAGAGTGATTAGATTCCTTTTCATAGGTGAAGCGAAGTGAGGGATGGAGAGAGTTGAGCTGGATGAAGAAATTGTTGCAGTCTTCTTCATTGTTGAATACGGCGAAAGTATCATCAACGTACCGGAAGTACACCAACGGTCTTTTGGCGATGTTGAAAAGTTTCGCTTCTTGGTAGCCAACAAAAATGTTTGCTAAAGCTGGACCAAGCGGTGAGCCCATAGCGACGCCGTCGATTTGTCGATGCATGTTGTTATTAAAGCTAAATTCCACAGAGGAGGTGGCTAGCTGCATTAATTCGACAAAGATGTTGCGTGGAAAGGATGGCGCCGTTGAGTCGTCATTGTAAAGAGCATCAGCGCAGATTTCTATGGTTTCAGCAAGCGGAACATTAGTGAAGAGACTGGAAATATCAAAGGAACAAAGAAAGACAGAGGAAGGAGAAAAGGTAAATTTTTTGACTTCTTTTACAAAAGTGAAAGAATCAGACAAACAATTAGAGGAAAAGTTTTCAAGAACAGGTTGAAGAAGAGAAGTAAGCCATTTAGCTAGCTGATGTTGGGTAATAAGGGTAATAAGGTAAGAAGTAATCTCTCAATCCTTTTCTGTGTAAGCAAAAAGAATTCGTATACTCTCTCAAAATTTCTTAACCTTTCTCTCATTGGTTGACTCTTTCAGCCAATGAGAACTCTACTTTCTTCCTTTATAAATTAGTTCGGTTTCAATTCTACTTCATTCTGACGATTTCCCCTGAAGAGTGTCAGATGAAAAGCTTTGGGAAGAAAAATCTTTTACTTCAAGTTTTTTTGATATTATTTGTGTGAGACTTGAGTTTGTTTTGAATAAATGTTTTCTTTTTGTTGTTTATTAAATGAAAGTAAAAGTTTCTTATTTTTTGATACTTTTTTTTAGCACAGTGGGTTTTTGTTTTCAGAAAATGTTTATATAATCTGTCTTTTTTTCTTGCTAAGTGAAGTAGCTCTCTGTCATACCATGCACATTTGAATTCAATATTTTTCATTTGTTTTTGTTTAAAGCTATGTTCTGCAAAATGATCGATTTTATTCTGAAAAATTGAAAGCTTTTATCAGTGTCGGAAATAGTATACAAATTGGACCAGTCAATTTTTGAGATAGACTCGGAGAACTTTTTCAAATTATTAACTGTATATGACCTCCCTGCATTAGACTTCATTTTCAGTAAAGGTTCACCAACTTTTGAAACTTGCATAATGGGTAGATGGTCACTGATTTCATGGGTGATTATTGCACTATTTATGAATGCATTAGTCAAATTACACCATATGTGATCAATAGCAGTACAGCTGGAGTTGGATACCCTTGTTGGTTTGTTTATCAATGGGTAAAAATTATACTCAAGCATCAACTCGGAGAATGATTCAACATGTTCATTATTGGAAGCAAGAAGATCTAAATTGAAGTCACCATAAAGATAGCATTTTGATTTTGTTTTGTTGATTGTAATTAAAGTTTTTTCTTAATGATTTGTGAACTGGAGAAATGATTTATTGTTGTTTTGAGGAGATCTGTATATGTTCCCACATACAACTTGGTTATTTTGAAATTGTATAGCAATAAAGATAGATTCAAATATTTTTTCTTCCATTATCATTAGGTCAGTTAGAATTTGAAACTTTAAGTCCTGTTTAACATAAAAAGCTACACCTCCATCTTTATATTTTTTTCTGGGGTTGGACACAAAAATGTAACCAGGAAGTATTTTAAAGTGAGCTGATGAACTTGTGCTTTCCCAAGTTTCAGTTATACCAATTACATCTGGCATATAACCCAAAGTAGCTATCAGTCCTTCAAATTTAGTGTAATTTATGGGATTTACTAGAGATCTAACATTAACGCATACTGAAGAAAAAGGTTGTATTTGACAATTAGAACTATTTTCCATTAATAATTTTGCTTCTTCTGCACTTACATAAAGCTCGTTTTGAATATTAGCACTAATAAAATTGTCCATGTTGTTTTTTGGTTCAATTGTATCTGTGAATAACTGATTAAATATTGATGCATTCAGTGGTATTTTTGGTTTAAAGATTTCAAGTAATTCAGTGTCATCAATACTATGAAATGGAAATGTGAAGTGATCACAAGGTTGACATAAATAATTGTTGTACAATAATTCTACTGGACCTGAAGATTTTATACAAGTTTTGTGATAATTATCTTTACAATGACTACAAAATAAATAGCCTTGTCTTTTGTAAATGTTTTTAGAGCAAACTTTACAGTTAAGTTTAAATTGTTTAGGCATGTGAAGACACAAAAAAAGAAAAAAATACACACAAACACAAAAATTAACAAATAGAAAAAAAAAAAATTAAATTTAAAAAGGAAAAATGCAAATAGATGTAACAAAAAATTTGTAAAAAAAAACCCAAGATAAACTGTTGTTCTATAATTTGCCTTATATGATTTTTTAAATTAACCCAATTAATGCAGCTTTATCAGTCAGCTTTGAAACTTAGCTATGAAAAGCAAAAAAAATAATAATCTCACTAAAGTTAATTAAAGAGATTTAGAAAATAAATTTGGTATATGTATCAGATTAGTACAATTTTGCAATCTATCTCTTCACAGCATCAGAGTAGCTGACTGATGCATGCTTTAGTTTAACAATATCATTGATGTTTTTAACCACCTGTTTTTTTCCTCCAACAAATGCATATATGTCTCCCATCATGGACCAAACAGATTTCCATCCAAAGGCATCTCGGGCAGCTTCAAGAAGTTGCAAGCGACGCTTTGTCAGGGACTCTGTTATCACCATCCCTTTTCCTTTAAGTGCTTTCTTTTTGGCATATATTTCATTTCTTTGGGTTCGACGCAGAAACTTGATTATTATTGGATTTCCCCACACTTTTTTTTTTGAAGGAAGTGGATGGGCTATGTCTATGTCATTTACCTGTAAAGGACTATCAAGAGGTAAACTGTTATTTAATTTATCACAAATATAATTTTCACATTCAAGGTACTTCCCTGTTTTGGGGACATCTTCACATTTATGAATAATAAGACAATTTGATCTGCTATATTGTTCCAAGTCATCAGTTTTTTTCTCAACTTGTTCCAATTGCTTCTGCATGTTTTCGACCAACTTTTTAAGATTGCTGAATGAACCTTTTAAATTCTGCAGATCTTTTTCTTGGTTATTACCTGAAACAGAATCAACAACAGCAGCACCACAGGAACCAGAATTATTTGATATTTTTTCTAAGTATAAAGTTTCGTACTTACTTAACTTGTTTTCCATCAATTGTAATTCATTGGTCACTTTCTTCATGAAGTTTTCCATTGTTATATTTCAACACCAAGAATTTAGTAAAATCAATCAATTATTTTAATTATCACAATTAAAGACAAAGTTTAAAAAGACATTTTCTTACATTGAACCTAAAATATGGCAAGAAGTACCCTTCGATTTAAAGTCACTTTCTTATAATCAATTTAAGAAGAAATTTAAACTTTTTTTAACTAGTCAATATTAGATAAGATGCCACAATAATTTGATGAAGTCAGCTGGCACGTGGAAAGTTATTTAATAATACCGGTAATTGATATTGCTTTAGTTAGTTCAGTTTCTTTTATTTCTGTTCCGCCACATGAACAAAATATAACAAAATGTTGAAAAGTTTGTGAGTTGTTGAAAGACGGGGTTAGAAAAAAGAAGCAACAAAACGAGTTGACGTTGTGACTTGCTAATTAGCGATGAAAAGTGTAACCTATTGTATCATATAGAAGCAAGGTTGCTTCACCTCATTATAAATTTGTGTAAAAAAATTAAAAAGAAAAAAAAGAGAGAAAATAAAATATAAGACGGAGGTTATTTGCTTAGTAAAACGCTGCCATGGGGGCGGTGCATTGGTGAGACCATAGCAGAGTTTAACTCGAAGAATATGATCAGTCCTTAAAATATATGTTAAAGCATGAACATATTCCACCGCCCAACAGGCAAACAAACCCACCGAAAAAAATCCTGTTGTGGATTAAAAGATCCTTTCTCGAACAAAAACCTCAGTAAAGAAAAATACAAAAACAAAAACATTAACAGCCTTGGTAAAAAAAACAAAAACACGAAAACAACATAAGAAAACACACGTAAAAAAAATCTGCAAAGTAGTAACAATAAATAGTAAAATAAAATTTATGCGATAGCTAAAAAAATTGTTCATGTAGAAACAATAGTGATCCTGCAGAACTTTCCTTGAGTCTTTTCTTGACCATCGTAACGTTGAAGATTTTCAAATTGTTCAGTTGTTTTCCTGAAACACAAGAAAAGAAGACCAGCAAAAGATATTAAATGATGATCTACGTAAGAGTTTATAGTTTGATTGTTGTTCAAGGAAGAATGCTTTAGATTTTTTAATAAATGTACTCAAGGATTTACATAGTTTTATTTTTCAGGTAACTCATTTCAAATTTTTGGGCTAATGTATCTTATTGATCGTTTTGTTACTGTGTTTTTGCATGATATAGGTATGATTTGAGAGTTACTTCTAGTAATTACAGTGGACGTTTTTCTTTGAAATATATTGTTAAATCCTGACGATAATTGCTTGTGGAATGATTTGTACATGAAAATTGAAATATTTAATTTACAGGGTTGTTGTATATTAAGAATATTATCTTTCGTTATTTTTTGTTGCGTTTTTTTTGGGGGCATTAGTATAAATTATCATATTAATAAACTTGTTGCAGATTTTTTGTAATTTATTGAGTAACACAGAGTGTCCATAGCCCCAAGTTGTAATGCAATACCTTATATGACTCAGAATTAGTGAATGAAAATGTGTAAGTAGAGCTTCTTGAGTTAGAAAAGGCTTTACTCTCATTACTGCGTATAGTGATGATTTTAGTTTGCTGATTAGCATTGCCATGTGATCTTTCCATGTTAGGCGTTTATTGAATATAACACCTAACAACCTGACTGTGGTGACTCTTTTAATATGATTTTTTCTAATAGTTAAAATTGATTCTTTTGACAATATTTTTGTGGTACAAGAGCTGAGTAAAATGTTTTTTTTTTGACATTAAGGGAAAGCTTATTTGCTATTAGCCAGTTGTCAATGTTTTCGAGTTCTTCATTTCCTTTTTGAAATTATTTTTTGCACTAAGGATGATAGTTGTATCATCAACAAAAGACAGGTTGTTGCTATATTTGAGACATTATGAGAAGTCATTAATGTAAATTATAAATAAGAGTGGATCAATTATTTAGCTTTGAGGTACTGAGGAAGAAATAGGTTCTATATTTGAAATACTTGAATTATAATCAACATGTTGGTTTCTTCCAAATAAATAACTTTTAAACCAATCATGAACTGTGCCTCTCACACCATAATGATACAATTTATTTAGTAATGTTTCATGATTAATGGTGTCAAAAGGTTTAGACAGGTCAAGAGAAATTCCAAATTATTTTTTTTCAAATGATGTTGCTATTTGATGGGTAAGCAAGAAAGTAAGATGACAAGTTGAGTGTCCTCGTCTAAAACCGAATTGATTTTCACTAATCATGTTAAACTTTTTTAAAAAAGAATATAAACGAATATAGACAAGTTTTCCGATTATTTAAAAAAAACAGGAGAGTAAGCTGATAGGCCTGTAGTTAGAAACATCTTTGGGACAACCTTTTTTAAAGAGGGGAATTACTTTAGTGTGCTTAAAGCAAGAGATAATTTTTTTTTTTTGATAAAGATTGGTTAAATATGTAGCTAAGAATGGATATTACATTTTTAGAAAGATGTTTAAGTACACATGAAGGTATACCCTCCCAACCTGAACTCAACTTTGGCTTTAAAGTAGATATAATTCTTTTGATTTCTTGTGGGCATGTTGGATAAAAAAAACATCAAAGAGGGATTTGAAGAACCTAAGTAATCTTGATAATTAGCTGCAGAAACAGGGAGCTGAGATATCAGCTTACATGAGATAGTAGAAAAGTCTGTGTTAAAATTGTTCGCTATTTCTTTAAGGTTCATATATCAATTTTCCAGCTTTTAAGACGCAATTAGTTTTACTATTTGCTTTAGTCCTTCCCAAAATTTCATTAATGGTTTGCCAAATTTTTTTTTATATCATGTTTGTATTTTTTAAATTTGTTCTTAAAATATTCTTTTTTTTTTGCTTAATGAGGTGAAAATATTGATTTCTAATTTCTAGATACTTTTCTTTTGCTAATAAGTTATTTTTTTGCATATATATTTTGCGTAATCTGTCCTTTTTGTGAAGTAAGCTCCAAAGCTCTTTGTCAAATCATTGGTTATTCTGTTTTTGATTTTTTGATTGTTTAAAAAAATGTTGGTTAAATTTATTTAGAAAAATATTTTGAAGGTTTTGGAAAGCTAAATTTGGATCAGAAAATGTAGCAACATTACTGTAGTCAATATTTTCAAGAGAAGCTTCAAAATTTATCAGATTAGAAGCAAAAAAGAATAAATTTTTGACTGGACAAGATTTTCTTAATTTACCAATTTCAGATATTTGAAAAACAGGAAAATGATCAGAGACACTATGCACTAATATGCCACTTGTTATATTGAAACAAGTTATATTTGTCCAAATATGATCGATGGTGGAAGCACAATTATTTGTTAGTCTGGTGGGGCAATTGATTAAAGGAAAAAAATTATTATTAAACATGGTGTCTGTTGAAATTTCAGTGCCAGATTCTTTTTGGTCAATAAGATTAATGTTTGTATCACCCATTATGTATACATTTTTATTATGTTTTAATTCATTAAAAACAAAGTTGAGGTGTTCAAAAAATTTATTTAGCGATTTTGTACCTTTCTTAGGTGATTAATACATTGGTGAAGAGACTGGAAATATCAAAAGAACAAAGAAAGACAGAGTAAGGAGAAAAGGTAAATTTTCTGACTTCATTTACAAAGGTGAAAGAATCAGACACAGAAAATTTACAGAAAATTAAAAGAAGTCAAAAAATTTACCTTTTCTCCTTCCTCTGTCTTTCTTTGTTTTTTTGATATTTCCAGTCTCTTCACCAATGTTCCGCTTGCTGAAACAATAGAAATCTGCGCTGATGCCCTTTACAATGATGACTCAATGGCGCCATCCTTTCCACGCAACATCTTTGTCGAATTAATGCAGCTAGCCACCTCCTCTGTGGAGTTAAGCTTCAATAACATCATGCATCGACAAATCGACGGCGTCGCTATGGGCTCACCGCTCGGTCCAGCTTTAGCAAACATTTTTGTTGGCTACCAACAAGCAAAACTTTTCAACATCGCCAAAAGACCGTTAGTGTACTTCCGGTACGTTGATGATACTTTTGCCGTATTCAACAATGAAGAAGACTGCAACACTTTTTTCATCCAGCTCAACTCCCTTCATCCCTCACTTCGCTTCACCTATGAAAAGGAATCTAATCACTCTCTCCCTTTCCTTGACGTGTTGGTAGAAAGGCATGGTTTGGAATTTCTAACTTCAGTATACAGGAAACCCACCTTCACTCGTCAATATCTACGTTGGAACTCTTTTAGCCCCAGAAACGGAAAATCACTCTAATTGGTACTCTCGTTCACAGAGCTTTTATGATTTGTTCTAAAAGCAAACTGGACCAAGAGCTTGGCAAAATTCGTTCAATTCTTTTAGAAAATGGCTATCCGGAACGTGCAATCAATTCGGCTTTCAAGCGAAAACTTCAACAACTAAATTCTAACCCGGTCCACACAGTAAAAAAGTTCCCTGTCTACCTACACATCCCATGGATTGGAAACGTCTCGATGAAGTTCGAAAAGCAGATTACGTGTGCTGTGAAACGCTGCTTTTTCTCCGTCGAACCACGTGTTATTTTCAACACCCGACAGCTCTTTCCAGCGATTAAGAAAGACGTGTTGCCTTCCCATCATCACAGCAATGTTATTTACCAGTTTTTGTGCCACTGCGATAGTCGGTACGTTGGTCGCACGTCTCAACGGCTAGAAGAGCGAATTAAACAACACGTTCCTAGATCCATCACCAATCCTCCTGCCTCGGTCAACCGCCAAAGTCTTTTCAGCTCTTGCAAGAACAACACACTCCCACAACAATTTCACGAATCCGCCATTGGTCAACATCTTCTTGACAACGCCCAATGCGCCCTTCATTACAGCAACGAAAAATTTTCTATTCTCGCTCGAGGTCGCTCTTCCTTTCACCTTTCTGCTCTTGAAGCGACTTTCATTAAATCTCTCAATCCCCTTCTGTGTAAGCAAAAATAATTCGTCTACTCTTTGAAAATTTCTTAATCTTTTCTCTCATTGGCTAACTTCTTTCAGCCAATGAGAACTCTGCTTTCCCCTTTATAACTTAGTTCGGTTTCAATTCTGCTTCATTCTGACGATTTCCCCTGAAGAGTGTCAGATAAAAAGCTTTGGGAAGAAAAATTTTTTACTTCACGCAATCTTCAAATTCTGTACCACCAAATGTTTATACCATTGATCATAAAATTTTACTATCCAAATTATGGCATTGTGGAATTCGTGGTGTAGCGCATGATTGGTTTTGTAGTTATCTCAGCAACAGAAAACAATTAGTTGAAATAAATAATATCTGCTCAAATACTAAGTAATTAAATATGGTGTCCCTCAGGGTTCAATTTTAGGTCCTTTACTGTTCTCAGTTTATGTAAATGATTTAAATAATTGTTTAACCTTAGGAAAATGCATTATGTACGCAGACGACACTAAAAAATAATTGCTATGAAACCTTATATGAACCTGCAAACAAGGAGTTAGTGAACATAGATAAGTGGTTTCTAGCAAATTGACTATTTCTAAACACTAACAAAACACATTATATGTTTTTTCGCACACCCAAAACAAAGTCTCCATCAAAAAAGCTGACAATTTCAATCAGAAATAAATTTATTTCTCAGCAACCAAAAAACAAAATTTTTGGGAATAATATTTCATGAACATTTAAGTTGGAAATTGCAAATGGACTTTGTCCTACGAAAAATCTGCGTAAGTTATGGTACTATCAAAAAAATTTCAAAACACTTTGACAAAAAAACTCTGCTTGTATTGTACAACTTCTGATAATCAGTCATATAAAATATTGCATTACAAACTTGGCATATTGGTAATAAAAACACAGCCTCAAAAATTCAACGAATCATTAATGGATTACATCACAAAGCTAACGTTACTGACATCTTGCAAAATAACAACATAATGACAATTAATCAAATAACCGAATTAGAAATAACTTGTTTTATGTATAAATATATAAAAGGCACGTTATCATCATCCTTTGATAATTTTTTTCAAAATGTTTTTACATGCACTATGATTAATTTCAAGTTGATTGAGAGTAAAAATTAAAATAAACAAATAAATATATAAAAATATAATCATCAAAGGGTACAGTCGGATAGTGCCTGGCTGTTCCCCCCAAAAAAGTTCGATTGTGCCCTAACCAGAACTTTTTTTTATTTTTCAAGATGGTGGCAAAAACTTAAAAATTACTTCAAATTATTTATGGTATAAGATAGCAAATAGACCAAGTTCTAAAATGTATCAATAGTGAGAAGAATTTAAATTAAAGCTAAGGTAAAAACAGTTCAACTATACCTCTCCAAAATTACTTACCTATCCTAAAAACCAAAATTTATCTACCACATGTATTTTACAATAATTAGTTTTTTCAAATTAACATGAGTGAATGCTCTGTGATGAAATATATTTATGTCTGCGCAATTTGAAGTTTCAGAGTTTCCAACTTTTTTTCAAATTAGAATGTCGGAATGTACCCAGTGTCCACCCAGGCCCCATTTTCTCCTACTCGTACCAAGAACTTAATTCTTACCGAACATTCTAACCGAAATTTAGAAAGCATCTACTAATCTATTTGAAACAAAGCCAAAAGATTTTCCATTGACAACTTAAAAGCAGAGGTAATCAAAAATTGACAACTTAAAAGCAGAGGCAATCAAAAAATTGATCACAATACTTCAAACTAGTTTGTCAAGCGTAACCTTACGCCGAGGGTGACTTTCTTCTGGAAGACTTAAAGACCAACCCGCAGTTTTCAGCCGTTACACATCATTACGTACATTATAACACATCATTACATCGTACATTATAACACTTTTTGCGAACAAAATATGTTGATTCATTGGTTGAATACAAAAATAAATAAATACGAATTAACTGAATGTTTATTTCCAATAAAAAATTCAAAAATTCAAAATTCAAAAAACTTTTATTTCAAACAGTAGGGAAGTGTGAGACCTATGGAACGATTTTTTTTAAACGGTCGTAACTTTTATATTTTAACTAAAAATTGCTTGAAAATTGGTCTGCAGGTTGTAATTAGGTAGCTGTGCATTATGATAAATGGTTAGCTGCGTGATAATTGGTTGCCAAGTTACAAGCAATTATTAAATTTTTACATTTCGTTCCATAGGTCCCACACGGAACACCGTCTGGGACCTATGGAACACTTCTTACAAAGCTATCAAACGTTGTTTTTTTTCACATTAACTTCAAATAAACACAAAAATATACATAAACAAACATGCACACACAAAATAACCGTTTAGTTTGAGCAGCTGCATGAGGTGGGGGCAAAATTTTTTTAATATCTTTTTTGCCAATGGAGGCTCGGTCTTCCATTTCTGGAAAGACAAATCCATTTTTTAATTTTCTTGACCTCTCCAGAAAACTGATTTCAAAGTCTTCATCTTCATCTGGTCCACTAATCAGCTTTCCAATAAACGTTTTACATTTTTCATCTGCAGTGTGCACATTAGCAATAGCAAAATCACCACATTTGAGTATGACAAGCTTGTCAGTTTTTGGAGCAAGGCTGGAATCACCATCAGACAGACTGGCATTACTTTCTGAATCAGCAAATATTTCTTCTTTATCTGTTGAACTATCTCCTGATTGTTGAGGGAAAAGTCTTTTTTCACAGGTGTGCGTGTGATGATGGCAGAAGAAACTCTCTTGCGATGCCGAATTTTTCGTGGCCTTGCTTTCGGTAGTGGGGCGATTGATTCAATTAAAGAGATTTCAGGAAGTGCTTTTTTTTTATCTCTATATTTATCCTCCTAACTCGCAGGAAAGCGATGGAGGCGCTATACATAGGGTAAGCAATTACCACGACCTGCTTCCGGAGATGCCAAGATATTGCTGTCCGCTAGTAATTTAATAGAGATATGACTGTAATTTAGAACTGCTTGTCAAGACCACCAAGCAGGGGAAAGTGCCGTAAAGTGTCTTTCCCAAGAACACAACAAAATGGCGCAAGTGGATTTTGAACCGAGACCATGTTGATCATCAGTCCGGTGCTTTAACCATTCGACCACGCTGCCGACAATGACTGTGCTTCCAGGCTACAGCCTGGGTTTGATGACGCTGGGGTAGATGTAGATTGAACAGCAGCCTCAGCGGTGTCAAGCACACTTGCGTCGATGTTTGTTTCGCCTGAATAAACGTTTTGCACCTGATCAGTTACTGTGGAAGGTAAAAATTCCTCCTCTGTAAAAATTTCTGAATTGAAGAAAAATATTCTAGTCCGCCTGAATGAAGAAGTAATATTTTTCAAGGTGCAGGATTTAACAAAAGCTTTATTAGACAATCCAGCAACCTAATATAAAAACAGTGTTCTCCAGGATGTGACAGATGCCATTCATTACAAAATGAGCTGTAGAATTTCTTGAAGGCTCCAAATACACCCACATCTAAAGGTTGTAGTTTGTGGCTGCAATGAGGCGGCAAGGTAAGCAGATCTAAGCCATGGTTTTTAGCTAGCTCAACACCCTCTAAAGTTATATGGCTGTTATGATTATCCATAATCAGCACTCCCGGTTGATCTTTGGATACTGTCATATTGTTAATAAAATGTTTCAAGACTTGTGGGAAAATGTCTTGTTTCATTCATCCTGATGGATTGGCCAAACCAAGACTACCATCAGGAGCATCGTGCAACATGTGGCTTGCAAATCAAATCCTGGGAAATATGAATGGTGGCAGTAGAGCCATTCCAGTAGCACTGACACAACAACACATTGTAATGTTTAAACCACGTTCCCCTGATCTTATTTGGCCAACTTGTTTGGTACCAGTTCTACATAAAATATTCCTGGAATTGGGAACTGTGTTAATTCCAGTCTCATCAAGATTCCAAATTCTGGTTGGAGGGATATTTGAATTGCTAAGAATACTTTTGAGGTTGTCAAAAAAAGCATGAACATTGAAAGGATTGAATCCCATGGCTCTGGCAAGGCTTGTACTTTCAAGTTTTCCCAAACTTAAATCTCCCATTCGCTTACGAAAGCCTTTTAGCCAATCTTCACCAGCAATTTTTTTTCATTCCATGAAATAGGAATTTTTTTGTTTTTTATTTTTGGATATTCATAAGCAAGTTTTTTTACTTTAATTTTGTCAAGGCCATAAAACAGCTTTGAAAGTTTAATGATGTAATCCTTTAATGCATGTTCTTCATCTTCTGTAAAAATCTATAAAAATACAAACAGTAATTAGGCTATTAATTGGATATGAAAAACTAGGTTAATAAATTCCTTATTTAATAACCTAGTTAGGTTATTAAAAACTAACCTTCAACTGTAGCTAATGCAAATTTGGATCTACTCAGCCTGCAACTAACATTATTCCAAAATAGCCGACTCTTTACGTTGACTCCATACAAGCTAGTTTAGGATATGCTGTTCTGCAATAATATTTCTGAAGTTTAGTATACCTTCTGAAAATGTTTGATTGTTACCATCTTTAGGCAATATTAAAGGAAAGTCAATATGACCTCTGATAACATAATTCTCTATTTCTGATTGAAAAGGAATTTCTACTGTGAGGAATTCAATGTTAAGCAAGCCTAATGCTATTTTTTTCAAATTTATCTGGAAACACTTTTCTTGATTTACTACTTGATTTAAGAATCTACATGCTTATCAGCTGTACCAGAATCTATATGCTTATTCGCAATATCAGGTCTGAATTAATATTTATGTCCATCGTATTTGTACATGCCTATGAATTTGTTTCTTTATTAGTTTCTATCTCATTTCCATATAGACTATCTTGATCACGACTGCCACCTACACTTTCTCCTTTTTCCAAATTTGCATTTATGTACGTTTTTACATCTTGGTTTTTTTAGTACGTATCAAATTGAAAAAGTGTCTGTAATCCTCTTCTTTTATTATCATCACGTTTCCTTTTTTCTTTCCTTTTTTATGCTCCGGATTTATGCAGATACATATTTCTTATTGGCAGATTTTGAAAAAATATAAACAAGATTTGTAAGAGTTGCCAGATATTTCTTTTCAAGAAATACTTTTACTTATAAAAATTAAAATATTACATTGCAAGTGAAATCATTAACAAACAAGTTTACAAGGATTACTTTTAAAAGAAATATACAAACTTAAAATATACATTCTATATGAATAATAAACAGAATAACATATTATTAAAACAAAATTGTCATTGGTTCATGGTGTCCCAGGAAACAATGTGAAATTGGCACGATATTGTATCGGTATTCTTTTACGATACATGCATGTATTGGCCCAATACTGTGTGATAATCGTTTGCACACAGTATGGATATTGGCCCAGTATCGTATATACGGTGTACCTAATATCGAGCCGATACAGTGCTGATACAATGCTACAGTATAGGTTGTATATTGGCCGAATGTTGTTTGCACACAGTATGGATATTGGCGCGGTATCGTATACGATGCACATAATATCGAGCCGATACAGTGCTGATACAATGCTACCTGATGTCGTTTGCTCACAGTATAGATATTGGTGCGGTATCGTATACATGCCCCTAATATCGAGCCAATACAGTGCTGATACAATGCCACAGTATAGGTTATATATTGACCTGATGTCGTTTACTCACAGTGTGGATATTGGCGCGGTATCGTATGTCCGTTGCATTTGATATAGAGCCGTTATTGTTATTCTCAGACAGCCTTTCATCATTGTATGATTTAAGCTATACGTTAAAATTATATTTCATCACTAAAATTTTTCTAACAATTTGTCTAATATTATAAAAAACGGTCATAATTCCAAATTATCAGTTTCTTTTATTTTTAAGTAAATTACATGAATCATAATTTTATTGAGCTAATGTTTTCTTCCACCACTCCGGTCTCGCCAGTTGCGCATCCATTTGCTGCACTCTTTTTCAATTTCAGCTTCAGGAGCATTTGGATGGCAATTGCTGCCAAAAATTGCATCTGAAATAATTGCAGAGATATAAAAAAAAGCAAGTTTATACATTTCATATTTACACGCAAATTTTACAAATTACCTGCAGACTACAAAGCAATGAACATTAGCATAAAAAATTTATAGCTTTTTTGTGAATTTTAAATTAATCGGCTCGTTTTTGCGACAAGTTGTAAACACATTGCAATGTGACCTGGTGAAAAAAATTGTAGACATAGACAAATTACAGACATTGAAAAAAAGTTGTACATCTTTTTACTTTAGGGCAGGGTTTCACGCCTGCGGCACATTTTGGAGCCTTTACAAAATTCTTTCTTGAGACCTTTCATGGCACACTTAGACAAGAGTACAAATCTTGATTTTCGTCCCTAAAAAGTAATGTTGCTAAAAAGGTTTTCACTTTAAATCTGTCTCGGAGTTCTTACTTTTGTTTCTAAAAAGTAGTGTCTACAAAAAAAGGATTGCGGAGCAATGGTTCAATGTTTTTTAAAAAGTTTTGCGGACACAGGTTGAGAACCACTGCTTTAGGGGACTGGCCGGGACGTTGAGTGATATGTTTTGTATATAAGTCCAGCAACACAACTAAACTAATAAATACAGTTAATTTTTGAACGTTTTCAGCTTCTTAAGCTCTTTTTAAAAAAAAAAACTGGAACTTAAAATAAATTTTAACAATATTGCGTTAAAACTAAATAATTGCTTTTCTTTGTTTTCACGCGTTATTTTTAAAATATATTTTAAGTTTAAGATTTTTTTTAAGGACATAGAAAGCCTAAAAATTTTAAAGATTTTTTTTTTAATTCATTTAAGTACATTGCAGTAGCGGTTTTAGTACAGCGCAAAACAAGTGGCCGCACCAAACCTCTCGTAAAAAACGTCATTAATTTTTTCCTTTCCTAAACAAAAATTGGTCCCCCTTTTACCGTAGCACCATCACAGCTTTACAAAGCTGTTCAATTAAAATTAAAACCTTTTTTTGGTTTTCAATTTTATGAAGCTTTAAAAATTTTTAAATTCATGTTTTTAATTAAAAGTCTGCGCTCTAATCTAAAGAAAAGACATTAAAAATAGCGTAAAGTTTTCATTTTAAAAATGTAATTATTTTGTTTCAGAGAGTTCCTATAAAATGGCCTTCTTTTTTTTTTCAAGCACAAGCCCCTTTCTTTTTGTAAAGCCATTATTGTATATGTACCATTACTAATATAACTACACTATGATCAAATAAATTTTCTCTTTATTAAAATTCTAAATTAAAATTTGGTTTGACAAAAACAAAATACATATATATGAAGTTCAAACTTACATTTAACAGCTTGTGAAAGCTTTAAAGATGAAAAGCTTTTTTTTTTTCTGGATTCATTCTCCCTTTCCAACCACTTTTACCCGACCAGTTGTAGAATTGGCACAATTCATTACTTATGATGTTCTGCATCACTCTCCAACAATTATCTTTGAGGTTATTTCCTCCGATAATTTTCAAGCGAGAAATCTACAAAAATTAAAATATTAAAAAAAAAAGATTTAAAATACGGTTATGTAAAAAACCTCGGGTAACCCAAATTCGATTTGCAGACAAAATCATCCGATTTAGGCAAAACTCCGGATAATCCCAAGCTTTTTATTTAAAAATTATAATTGTACTGTTTTATCCGAGTAGAGCAAAATTCTGCATTAACCGAATCCGGATTAACAGAAGTCTACTGTATATTTTTTCCAGGTAACAATTTGCATTTAAGACTTTTTTTCAACGCAAACTTATAAGAAAGTAATTTTATGAGTGGTAGTTAAAAATGTTTTAATCAACATCCTATGAATTTCGAATATATTTAAGTTCTATAATTGCAAAATTAGTAATTTAGTTATTATAAAAAATAACTGATGGTTTAAATTACTCCAAAAATATTCCACAATCATTTGATTGCTATTTAGAAAAGGTAAAAGGAATTTTATTTTTTAAAACAATTGCAATGCGGTTAAATCAGAATAAAATGTCTTACCAAAACGTCCATTACACGTTTATCCTCCAAACTTTTTTCCATTGAATCAATTTCTTCTATACTTTTTAGTGGCAGATGTATGCCCTCGGGGAGCTCGAAGAAAGTATTTTGAGGTTGTTTACTTTGAGCAATTTCTTTGCGCAACGATTTTAGCTCCTCCATTATTAATTCCATGTTAACTTTAATATTTGATAATTCGCGGAGTACAATTTTGTCTCTTGCATCTAAAAAAATTTGTTATATCTACATTTTTGTGTAAGGCATATAAAATTTTATTGTTGTTGTTGTAGTTAATTTACCAGCACATATCAACCTCTCCAAAAACCTACCTTCTTTATCACGAATCAAATTTTTCGGTGTCACTGGAGTTAAATTAACGAATTCTGCTGAAACACAAAAAAGTTAAATTTTCAATCAACTGATTTTTTTGCTTTCTGGTACAAATACAATATCAAATGAAAAAAATATAACAAAATAAAACTTTACTAAAATTTATGAAAGAATAAAGGGCCGAAGCTTTTAGTACGCTCTGGTCAATATTCATCAGAAGAAATCGTTGCAATCAACCAAACCCAAAATCGATGTTTTATTTATAGCAATTAAGAGCATTGAAATCAACTTACGGACTTGATTGGACAGTATTAAGAATTAACTTCAAAATTTTGTTTTGAGATTACACTTTGTTATAAAAAGTTATGAATCGCCTCGGTTAAGCCTTTTTTACAACAAATTTTATACCATCTAAACTAAAATACAATAGAGAACAATATTTTGTACATGTTTTTGATAAACTGTGAAAGCTAAATCAAGGTTTTAAATTAAAACAATTTTACTGGCTATTTTTTTGTAAAAACTCTTGACTTGATTCGAAGAATAATAAATCGGTTCCACTGTTAAGCTGACTGATTGTGACAACAAAAAATAATAGTTTTACCCTAAAATATTTACTTCAACGCCAAAGTTAGTTTTCTATGAAAAGTCGCACTAAACCATAAAGTAATCAAAAATAATAATACTCACTATGCTGAGTGACACGATTTGACGAAGTCGAGTTTTCGCGCTGGAAAAAAATGTTACTTTCGCACATTGAGTCAGTAATATCAGGTGGAGAAGGTAATTCCGTGCGCATCCGTTTACAGCGAACTGCTTTCATAAAAAAATTATTAGATTATTGTCAAACTTTTAACGATAAAAGCAAAAAAAAAATTAGAGTTAGTTAATCTTATTGCAGTTAAAACAGCGTTTCTTAATCGAGTCAATGGATATTTTGTATATACTGTACAGTATGAACCAATAGAAAGAAGTAAATAAGGGGTAAGTCAGCAAAGGATAGAAAACTCTCAAAAAGAAGCAGGTAATTAGACAGAACTATATTTTAATTACCAAATAGTACAATGCCAACAAAATGCGCAGTATGATGCCTCGGAGAGTTGATAAAAGCATTAATGGAGTTAAAAAATTTTCTTTCAAAACACACCTTTAATATGCTTTATATTGGGTTAACTTGCACGAATCTCAAAGTGCAAAAAAGTTGCTTTTAGAAGCTTTGTAGCGCGAACGTTTAGGATCATTCTAGTAACTAATTACAACTTTTTCAACTAAATATAATTTAGTTCGATTTTCTTTTATTTCTGCTCTGCCACATGTAAAAGTAAACAAATATAATTATTTAATAACAAACATGATTAAGGCTGTGGATTAGAAAAAGAAGCACAAAACAAGTGTAACTTGTAGCTTGCGAAGATAGTAATGAAATTTATTTATAGAATTTGTATTACAAGAAGCAGGCCAGCACTACCTCAATATGAATTTTTTTCACACAAAGAAAAACAAAAAAGCAGAAAAAAACATTGATTCATTTGATAAATATAAAACTCTGCCATTAAAGCGTGCATTGGTGGAATCATAGCAGAGTTTGGTTCATAGAATATGATCCAGCCTCAAGTTTAGTGGACGTTTGAACACACTCTATCTAACAGATATTTGCATTCTAAATAGATATGGTGCTATGTGTAGTTGTGATAGATAAGCTTGAATTCGACGCTCAGGATTAGATTCGTAGAGGAATCGGCGTTTGGACGTATGATTTTTACTCAGTTGATAAAAAAAAATTTTTCCTTGCAAGTTTTCAAGATTGACTGATAACTGAACGATAGCATGAGTTAAGGCGCGTTTACAGCCGTTTACAGTACTTTTTTCTTTCAGCGTGATCTTTGTTTGTTTTATTGACGCTCAAATTCACTCGTGTTTTCGAGAAAAAATGAGTGGATTTGAGCGTCAATAAAACAAACAAAGATCACGCTGAAAGAAAAAAGTACTGTAAACGGCTGTAAACGCGCCTTTACGCTTCTGTTTTGATTACATTTTATTTTGTATTTGAACAAAAAAAGGTCAACAATCCAATTGGTGTAGTTTCAAAAGGTTAAAAAACTCAGCTGTCAAAATTTACCAAATTTAAACAACTTTTTTACAGCTACTCTATGCAATTTTTTAACTCAATAAATATAGTCAAAATTAGAAAAAAATGATAAAGGTTACGCTTCAGAAAAACACGAACCGGCCAAGTAGGCTACTTAGCTTATGTAGTCCGAAAACAGGATAAACAAAAGTAATGTAGGCCAGAAAGGCCTGAAAAATATTCTATGCCAATAATGTAATAAGTTTGTGATTATGGAAAATGCTGCAAAAAACTTCGAATAATGAAATTATCTATCTACTTTTAAAATTTGTTTTATTATATATTTAGTTCATCCGCTTCTCGATATTTTTCACTATTTGTGAATGATGACGTTCACACATAGCGATAGCAAAAATAACAAATAGCAAAAAAACATCTCCCTCGTTCGACGCACGTGATCAGCGCCAAGGACCTCAGTTAAATAAATCTTGTAAATACAATGCAAAAAATCAATATGTTCTTGTTATATGATACTTGGGCTGATATAATAATTTTTTTGGTGAATAAAATTCAAAACTCAATAATTGGGATGAACAATATCAAATACGTTTAAGAAGCATTGAGTTAAAACTTTCCTTTTTAATTCGGGGGAAAGAATCGCGATAAAGTTTAAAAGCTCGTATTACTATAAACGTAAAAAAATATCTAAAAAATAGCATAGCTCAAAACGGATTGAAACAAAAAATATAAAGAGCTAAATAGAAAATACACTAAAAAGAAAAAATTTTGGGTAGAAGTTTACAAAGCCTACTTTTGAAGCGTGAATTGTTATCTTTTTCAGAATCAGAAGTTGCTTCGGATTCGCTTTCCATAAGTTTTGCTGGTTTTTTGCGTTTTCTCCTAAAAATAAAACTTTTATCATTAAAAAGCAAAAACACTCTTATCTGAAGTTAGCTTGTCTTTGATCAACACATCAAAACAACTTTTGGTCCTTACGTATTATCGGGAGGACCTTTGATTTTTACTTTTTCCTTTTTTTCACAGTACGTATTAAGGGTTAGGGTTAGGGTTAGGGTTAGGGTTAGGGTTAGGGTTAGGGTTAGGGTTAGTAACCCTAATTTACTTTAATAATAAGTAACCCTATTTACTTTAATTTTTGAGTCGTTTTTTTAAAGGTCCTCCCGATAATACGTAAGCACCCAACTTTTTTGAAAGAGTACGATTTGTCATTGGAAAAAAGTAGAATAACCAAGTCTGTGTCTTTGTATTATGCAACAGTTAAAACACGACACAACCATTGTTGGCAGCGTGGTCGAGCCAGAGTGCCGTGTGTATGATCAACATTGTCTCGGTTCAAAACCTACTCGCGCCATTCTGTTGTGTCCTTGAGAAAAACACTTTACGGCACTTTCCCTGCTAGGTGGTCTTGGCAACTAGTTCTAAAATTTAAACATATCTTCATTAAATTACAAGCGGACAGCAATATCTTGGCATTTCCGAAAGCAGGTCGAGGCAATTGCTTACCCTATTTATTAGCGCCTCAGTCGCTTTCCTACAAGTCAGGAGGATAAATATAGAGATAAATAAAATAAAAAGTAATAAACTTTTACCCAACTGAAGTAAAACAGTATCTTCATCCCCTAGAGCAGTGTTTTTAACCTTTTTTCGTTTGTGGCACACTTTTGAAACTCATGAAAAATTGCGGCATTTTAAACCATTTTTACTAATTTTTGTTCCCAAAATTAGGTAATCTCTAAAAAAAAGGTCTTCATCCAGAATTGGGCTCAAATTTCTGGTTTTCTGGCATCCAGAATGGAGTTTTTTTCCCTGAATTCAGTTGTTTTTTAACTATGCGGGTGCTCTAGACGCGATATATAATTAGTATCTTCTGACGTTAGCGGCGCACTTGAGCTAAGATTCTTGATTTTCGTCCCCAAAAATTATGTGATCTCATAAAAAAAAGTCTTCACCTATGTTAAAGTGCCGATTTTTTGCTTTTGATCTCAAAATAAAGAAAAAACGCTTTCGCCACAATTTTCCGCTTTGATTTCCTCATTTTGGCCGCAACAATAAGCTGTTCTTTAATAAAAAGTCTTCACCTGAATTCACGCTCTTTCTTGTCAATTTCCTTCCCAAAACCAGTTCTTTCTAAATTGAAACGGGTCTTCGCTCCGAATCTCAGTCATTTCACGTGCAAAAATCAAAAAATTCGACTTTCCTAGATAATTTGTTTCCGAAATCTTTTGCGACACACCTGGAAACTTCTCACGGCACACCGATTGAGAAACACTGCCCTAGAGTATTTCTACAACCATTTTTTTGCAAAATTTTCCTTAAGTAATACCTGCATTAAACCAAAAATTATTTCAGCTATGTTTTAGTCGATCAAATATATTATTAACGTTTATCATCAAACCCGTCCTTTTTTCTTTCCAATTGTCAGAAAATGCCGCTCTAGAGCAATCTAGCTCGACCCACTGTTTAAAAAAGGAAGGTACTGTACAACTATATTGTTGAATTGTTTTCAGTTTTGTAAAAGTGATGTAATTATAACAAAAAACTTCTTGTTAAGGCTACCCAAGTCATGCAAAATGTTTTTTTCAAGTGCACAATGGTATGGCTGGGGCAGTATTTAAAAACAATCCTGGGTGTCCAGCTTTTTGTGTATTGAAGACACAAAGTTAAGAAAGTACTTATAAGCACTCAAGATGCTTTTGCTTCAAATCAAAACGAAAAAGCATTAATTTATCAATGTCAAGTGAAAGCTAAAAAAGATTTTAGTTTTAAACAAAAGTCAAAATTCATCGCGTTGATTTTTAAGTTAAGATAAAGGCTCGAAAACCATTTTTGACCACAAAAGTTGGCGCTATTGTGGTGGTGAGCTGGGGATTAAACGTTCGATTAACATTTCCGCCACCCTACAAAAAACAAAAATACAGTGCAGCAATTAATTTTGAAACAGTGAATTTTTTTTGGTCCAAAGTTGATTCTTTCAAAAAATTTGGGCGTATTTGCAAAATCAAGCCAAATTATGGTTTGGACAATGCTTGCGTAATTTTTGACAAAACAGTTCTTTCCCTGAGTATTTTGGTCTGCAGTATCATGGCTATGGCCAGAAATACGTTATACAATAGAACTTGTTACCTGTTAAGCGTATATTTATCAAGGCTTGCATCAAAATTGCCGATGGAGAGAACACTACTATTATACTGCAGCAACAATTAAGATTGTTTTTACCGCAATGCAGTATTTGGAGAGTAACTATAAACAAGTTGGCTTACAATTGACACTTTTACATTAGCATTGTTTCTTAACTTATGATAATATTTTGATAGTTGAACCATTCGCCAAGATTAGTACAAAAAGCAAATTATACCTTTACTTGGTAGGTCTACTTGTGTGTAATTTATCAATTTACAACTTAAAAATCTTTGATCTTACTTTTGAGTAATCGTTCTGCCGTTTTCTGATGAGAGGTCTGATTCCTCCTGGGCTAATTTTGCCTTTTTATTTGCTTGTTTGAAAGTATCTAAGATAATTTTTAATTTGTGATTAAAAAGGTTATTGTTTGACTAATTATTTTTCACTTACAACAATTGCTGTTTGGTAAACACCGTATTGCATACGATTTCCAAGTCATTGGATCAGGACTTGCCTTTGTCCTTATGGCATGTGCAATGTCACAATTACCCGAATTCGGCCAGTAAGCTTCAGAATCGGAAATAAGCCAATTACTTGGAATACACTCAACTTCATTTGTACTGGTGAAAATTACAACAACATACATTTTTTAAAGAGTTGCTATCTGCACAATGCATAATAAACTTTTTATTCATAATATAAATAACTGAATCTCTTCAGGTTTACAACATATTTAATCAATCAAAAAAATTCCTTCTATTCAGAGGTTAATTTAAGTTATTCGATCGGTAGTTCAATTTTAAGGAAATCAATTATTTATTAAGTGTTGAAAAAGTAAATCTGAATTCACTTCAAATAATATCATAAGCATAAACTTTTCAAATCAAGTAAAAATTAACGTTACAATTGTGTTATTTTCAAAGAAACAGCGTATGGAACACATTATTTACGCCATAAGAAATCATGGCTACCATAGTATTGGAATAAAATTTACTTTACTCAAAAAAAGTACATAAATTGATTTTAACTATTTAATTAAATAAATTTTAACTATTTAAAACTTAACAACTTTTCTAGCTTATTTTTTTTATCTCTGATTTTGAAGCGAGATTGAGAAAATAATCGCAATCAGAATCCAATATTTTATCATTTAGTTTGCAAAATTTATTTAAAAATAAAGAAACTGAACATTTTTCACTTTTAGTTGAATGGGGGCAAAGTAATATCGAAAATTATGTTGGCCTCACTGCCAACGTATGTTAACTTTGACCTACTTAATCAAGATTACGAGTATTAATAACCTGACGTCAATAATGATACTAGTTTCTTAAAGAAGATCCTTCCCTACTTCAGAAAGTTCGTCTTCTGGTTGGTGAATGTCTTCAGGAGAGTTCGTTGGATGAATCTCTCCAATCCTACCTCTTCCCTATAACTTACTAATTTCCCGACTAGAAGTAGACACAAGCAGTACATCTGTAATCAGTACATCGGTTATTGTTATCAATTTTTTCCCAAACGTAGAGACTAATTTTGTTAACTTCCAGCGTAAATGCCCAGCTCTGATGATTAGCGGCCTGAGAAAGCTATAAATATCAAAACAGGAACTCTCCGAACGATGAAAGAGCAAATGAACTGGGTCATAATTTCGCGGCAAGCTTTGATCTAGTGAGTTAGTTTTAATCACTTTAATCGCGGCAAGCTTTTATCTAGCAAGCTTTAAGGCCCGTTTCCACTACGAGCGTGGAAAAGAGCATTCTTTGTCTCTTTTATTGATCTTCGATTAAAGCGAGCGGTTAAAATTGAAGCGAGCGCAAAAAAAAAGCAATAAAATAAATAAAGAATGCTTTTTTCCACTACGAGCGTGGAAAAGAGCATTTTTTCTCTCTTTTATTGATCTTCAATTGAAGCGAGCGGTTAAAATTGAAGCGAGCGCAAAAAAAAGCAATAAAACAAACAAAGAATGCTTTTTTCCACGCTCGTAGTGGAAACGGGCCTTTAATCTAGTGCTTTGAAAATTAAAAACTAATCTGCTCGAGGCCTTGCATTTGTTAGCCTTGTTGTGGAAGCATGTTTCGGAAGAAACAATTCAAAACTGTTTCAAGAAAGCTGGTTTCTCGTGTACCACTACAACCACAACAATAGAGTACATTGTAGCTAAAAAACCAAGTGACATGACGCAAACCGACTTCGAGGAGTGGATGGCAGTGGACAATAGCCTCCAGGTGGCTGCAAAGTTAACGGAGGCCGACGTCTGCTAGTGTCAATCTCTACTCTACAATAAGCACTGCACTAGCGCACATACTCGCTATAGACAATGTCATGATCGACAAGATTGTGTTCATTGTTCCTATCCCGGGCACCTCTCGAACGAACCATTTCTTTCAGGAAACCAGCCCGATGAGCTTAGCCGACTAAACGAATTTGGATAACAACGCTTAATGTCACATGATGATAATTTAAAACTAAATAAAGATTAAATTTAAGAAATTTCTAATATCAAGCAAGTGTAAAATTAAATACGGATTTTTGTTAATGGCATATTAGTACTCCAAGAAATAAGTTGAAATAAAGACAAATAATACAACAAAAAACTTTTTTTTGTAAATTTGTAATTTGTTCTCAAGGTTTTAGGCACGATTGCATTACTATAGTTGTTTTCAAACAAATACAAATAAATTTTTTAAAAATTGTTTCAGCCGTAATTGCTTAGGATGGCGTTCAGCGTTCCAAATCGTGCACTTAAATATGTCAGTTTGAGTTAGGGTTGCCAACTGTGACAAGTTTCAATAAAGGACATATGGAAAATAGATATAAACATAATTTTCAATCCCATCTATATCACTATATATGCATCAGTGGCGTGCCGTAACCTCTGAGTCTGGCCATGCAATTTGCATGCCAAAATCTGATCATGAAAATAGGTATGTTATGGGTGTGAGATTGTAACTTTTAGTCGTAATGTCATGGTGATCAAGAACAATTTTCGCCCTAGATTTTTGATGATCTCTCTAAAAAAAGGTCATCACTTGAAATTGTTGCCTGGTAATGCACTTTTTCTTCTAAAAATGCAGTGATCTCCAAAAGAAAAGTCATCACTTCAAACCAGTCTCCGATTTCTTACTTTTCGTCCTAAATTCGCGGTATTGTCTAAAATAACGCAAAAAAAACGGGTCTTCGTCTCAGATCTGCCTCAGATTTTATCCCGAACAAGTAATATTTCTCATCGAATTGAACGATATCTACCTCATCGCGCAAAAGTTCGTCATGCAATTTCTAAAAATTTGGTCTTGCAACGCATGACTTGCATGCCCTGACCGCACGCTTCTGATATGCATCATAAAAAAATAAAAATGAAAAATAGTGTAAATCTTTTTATTTTTTAAAATTGTGTTTGGTTTGACTTTTTGCTGCTTTCAACAATTGAAGGTCATCTTTTGTTTTTTCAGCAAATTCTAAACAGCTGTCTTTGAAGTTAAAGTACAGGAATATGAAAAGCTCATTTTTTATTATTTCTGCAGAGCATCTGTTTCTTTCATTTCGCCATTTTGAAGAGATAACACTAAAAATCCTTTCACAGTATGCTGATAAACCATTTCTTCTAATGATTTAGGGGGGAGGGGCAAATAATTTTTTTGGAAACAATTTGGAAAGTTGCTGGAGAACGTTTAGAAATATAAAAATGTTGATTCAGTGTTTGCAAAAATTAAATCAACTTTAAAATACACGTTCTAATCGCAAAATTAGCAGTAAGTAGAATGATATTTAAAATAAAGGACATTTCTGTACTTCATAAAGGACAAGGACGGAAAGGGTTAAATAAAGGACTGTCCTTTCCAATAAAGGACGGTTGGCAACCCTAGCTTGAGTCCACATTTGCTCTTCTATTTTATTCATCACAATTCTTTTTTTTATTGACGTTCTTCTCACAATTCAACATAGTAACGTCGTACTGTATATGAATACGTGTGCCACTGTGACAGTCGGTACGTGGGTCGAACGTCTCAACGCTTGCAAGACAGAATTCGCCAGCATGTTCCGAGGTCTATTTGGAACAGAATCGGTCAAGAACGTAAACAACCAGAACGCCTAGGAAAACCAACTAATTCAACACCGCATTGTGACTCAGCGATTGTAAACCATTTATTACATAAACCAAAATGTGCATCTCAATGTAATGACAATCAATTTTTTATTCTTTCTAAAGCACGATCCAATTTTCATTTATCGGTTTTAGAATCAATTTTTATAACTCTTGAAAAACCTAATTTGTGCAGACAGAAAGAGTTTATTTACAAACGTAAATAGTTATAAGTGTAAAAGAAAGGAAAAAAATCTTTTCAAATACTACATCAGTTCTTGAATACATTTCAGCGAGACCTCCTGAAGAGAGCTAGACAAAAACGTTTAATTTTTTTCAAAACAGCTTATTTTAAGGCTACTCAAAAAGCAAAAGAGTTTTAAATGAAACATTTGCTTTTACAAGCAAATTCTTTTTTTTTAGTTTTTATTTCATCGATGAAGCAGCATGGCAAATACAGTAATTTATCTTCACTTTAAAGTCAATGAAAAGATAAATTCAATATAATTCATTCTTTGTAAATAATTTTTAATTTAATTTATTTATAATAGGTCTGGTGATTTGGCAATCAATGTTAAAACAGAAATGGTAATTAATACAAATGTATGATATAATAAGTTACAACAGTAAAGTTAAATTCAAGTTTGTGTTATGCAACACATAGCAGTCTATACCTTCAATAGCTTTTAATAAATTTATAAGTAATTTATTTTATATTTGCAAAATTAAACTAGTCTAAAAAATGTTTTAAAAAATGTTTTAATTTAAGATACTTTAATTTAAAGCTTTTACTTTAGTGCTACCTAACGGAACTAGTAAATAACGACACAAAATCGTATAAAGCAAATAAACCGAGATTGATAAGTTCAAAAAAAGGATCTTAAATAAAATCGAAACACAATGCATTTCCCCATTACATAAAAGTAATACATACTTGTGCAAGATACAAGATCCAAATTGTTTCATGCCAACAATGTTTTGCCACTGGAAATCCTTTTTGATTAATATACGGCATGGTGGTCGAACTCAAATAAGTAGAGGGCCACTTTTCTTCATCCTAATATAAGTGCTGGCCGCAATCTCCCAAAAAGTATAATTAAAAGTTAGACTTTTGTTAAATTTAAAATAAAAACAACATTTACTTGTGTTATTAAGAGTGGTTACAATAATTGCAACACTTTGCGGCCCGCATTTTAAAGGTGCGCGGGCCACATGCGGCCCGTGCACCGTATGTTCGACCACCCTGATATACGGTAAACGTTTAATTACCGAAAATCAATACATGAGTTAAATTGGTTCAATACCAAAAAAAAAACATACATTAATAGAGGAGGGCAAATTTATGGCACGCGCAGATTTTTTACTGGCACGATCAATTTTTTGGACAAAGACAAGGAATTCTTTGGGTAAAATTAAATTTTTTTGGCACGGACAATTTAGAACAATTTCCCTATTAAATATGAGAAAGACGAAATCGAATTGCAGGGAAGATCTTTTTTTTAGAGATCACCATGATTTTGGGAGAAAAATAGGTCCTACTTTACATGGTAATGTCTAAAAAAAACATCTTCACTTCAATTCGGCACGGTACTAAGTTGATAAAAAATGTTTTATATATTTTGGCATTTACAAAAAAAGGTTTGTCACCCCTGCGCTAATATCTTAATAAAACAATAATTGTATTAATTAGATTAATAATATTAAATTGCATAATTGCATAAATTAAAACAGCAAACTTCTGTTAAATTAATAATGTTTTAAAATTTTAATAATGTCGTCTTATCAGTACATCGAAGCATTATCAAAAAGCAATACACAAACTATATTGGTCCAATACCACAGAAACGGTAAACTTTGTATTGTGTTGCGACATCAAAACTGTATCAAATCGATAATATTTTTCCAATTTAATGCCGTTTCATTAATACATCAAAATCATTATCAAAAATCAATACACAAACTATGTGGGTCACGTACCGTAAAAACTGTACGATTTTATGTCACGTTACAAAACTCTAACTGCGCTGGAGCAACATTGTTTTACCAATGTTTAACAAAATTTTTAAACCAACTTTAAATTAAAAATACTTTACAAAAACTGTATTGGACCAAAACTGTATAGTACATACTATATTAATTTATACAAAAATACGATTCTAAAACTATATTAGTCCAATACCACAGAAACAGTAAACATTTGTATTGTGTTCCGACATCAAAACCAGGGAATCAAACCGTTTAAAATAACGTTCCGGTTCAGGTTTAGGTTCGGCAAATTTTATTTTTAAAGGTTCAGTTCCGGTTCAGGTTCAGCAAAAATTTTTTTTTCGGATTTAGTTCCGGTTAGGGTTCAGCAAAAAATTTTTTTTCGGGTTTAGTTCCGGTTCAGGTTCAACAATTTTTTTTTTTAGGGGTTCAGTTTCGGTTCAGCTCCGGTTCGGGTTCGGAATATATATTTTTTATCTATTTCTTACAAGCGTTAGGACTGTAAACACAATTTGTTACCTCATGTTATCATGGGCGCCCGTAGACGCGCTTCCTGGAGGAGTGATGGCAAACAGTCGGAAACACAAAAAATATTCTTAAAAAGGATTAAAATTCTGGTACAAGTTTTAAAAAAATTAAATTAAACTAATTCACCGGCATGGGTCTTGGTTGTTAAAATCAAGTCTTACTAATAAATTTATAGTAATGATCTTGCGAGCGCCAAAAGCGGAAACGGAAGTTTTTTGTTGTTTTGTGATGTCAAAACTTTCTTATAGATTGCGTTTACATGAGTTTATATAGATCTTTTTTGGACTAGCCACTGATACACTTGTCTAAGAATTTTTTGATAATTTTTTAGTGGCGACCTTCACGCAGAAGGTTTATTAGGTATGAAACGTCATTAAGGTTCATTTCTACTACGAGCGTAGATTGGAGTATTCTTTGTTTCAATGATTTTTTTCTTCGTTTTGCTTTTAAGCGCCGAAAGAAGTAAAAAAATTAATAAAACAAAAAATACTTCGTTTCACGCCGGTAGTGGAAACGGGCTTTTATCTTAATAAATCTAAACTTTTAAAGTTTTAAACAAATTAAACATTAAGTCATTCAAGTTTATAATAATAAAAAATTGACGCATAAAGGCCCGTTTCCACTACGAGCGTGGAAAAGAGCATTCTTTGTCTCTTTTATTGATCTTCGATTGAAGCGAGCGGTTAAAATTGAAGCGAGCGCAAAAAAAAAGCAATAAAACAAACAAAGAATGCTTTTTTCCACGCTCGTAGTGGAAACGGGCCTTAAAGGCTCTTTTCCCACTATGAGCGTGGAATGGAGTACAGTGGCGAGCAAAAAAGTAAGATTTTTTATTTTATCAAGTTTTTAAAAATAAGTTAGTTGCAATTGAATTATATTTCTAAAAAAGAAATAAATTAATATTGGTTTTAATATAATTTTTTGTGCTCTTTTAATGATATATTACTTGATATATATTAATATAATTCAATTTTAACAATGATATTTTTAAAAAATCTTAAAAAATAAAAAAGTCTTACTTTTTTTGTTCGCAACTGTACTCTTTGCTTGATTTATTGACTTTATTTGTTTCACTTAGATTTTAAGCGCGGAAAGATGATCAAAAGAAACAAAGAATGCTCTATTCCACGCTCGTAGTGGAAACGAGCCTTAACTTTAGAAGTTTTTAATGCATATTTATGTATTATTTTGTAAAATTTGAAATTTAAAAAAGCGAGTTCCCCTTTTGGTTCTTTTGGCGCACGTTCATGTATCTAGTGCACATATTTTTTCTTCATTTCTCGGCTGATAAAGTTGTTTATGACGTTTCTTTGTTGGCACATAAGTGCTCAAACAAATTGTGGCAACTTCAAACGGTAACATTTGATTTAATAATTACAACTAGAAATAAATTAAAAATTAAATCAATTTGTTGTATAAGATTTTTTTTTCGAGACAAATCTTTGACGTAAAATTGAAGCGAACATTGATGCAAATGAAAAATTTAAGTAATCCAATTTTCACTGCTATAATATCTTTAAATAAGCCTAAAAACTATGAACAGCTCATCCCGAATCAATCTTACTGCAAAAGTGAAGGCCTTTTTAGATTCCAACATGCAAATTTGAGCCTAATAAGAAGCTGAGAAATAAGAGAAAAGCAGTTAGCTTACAAAATTTTACTTAAACTTCTCGCTACAAGGCGAAGGTTAATAGCTTCTCTTCCTAATCTCAACAAATTTTTTTTTTAAATTTTGTTTTTTTGAAAAATCAAAAATTAATTAACTTTATTGCATTGCTTGCTCAACATTATTTTTTACTCAATCTCGACTGTTAGGGATACCATCATGCTAGTGAAAACCATTTGAGGCAACTATAAGTTACACTGAATTCGAATCATCCGATAAGTTTACACTGCTTTTTTATTAAACTTCTCCACGTAACTAAATTTTAGTCAAGTGGCTCCCCAACAGCATGCACTGTGCAGCTTTAATTTTTCAATGGCGTCAAATAATTTTGCTTCACCAACGATGGTTTCACTATGTTTGCTACGTCTCTATATTAATATGTATTTTTTTAAAGGTATGGCACTGTAAAAAGCTTAAGAACAATTGCTTTAGCATATATTTAAAATTTCGCTTTCTTTATCTAGCAAGTGACATGTTTTTGCTTTAACTTCTCGCCTGAAAAAGTCGTTTATAACGTTTCTGTATTGCCACACAACAAGTATTGTGACCAAAAAAATTGCGGCAACTTCAAAGACAAAATTGTGATTCTGATTCTTCCACAAATGACTTTAAAATTAAAATTTGTGCATCAAACGGTCGAACCGGATCCATTTAAAATAAAGTTCCGGTTCAGGTTCGGGTTCAGCAATTTTTTTTCTACTGGTTCAGCTCCGGTTCAGGTTCAGCAAATTTTATTTTTTCGGGTTCAGTTCCGGTTCGGGTTCAAAAAATAATAACGGTTAATACAGGTTTACGGATCCGGTTCGGGTCCGGTTCGACACCCTGATCAAAACTGTATCAAATCGATAATATTTTTCCAATTTAATGCTGTTTTATAAGTACATCAAAATTATTATCAAAAATCAATACACAAACTATGTGGGTCACGTACCGTAAAAACTGTACGAATTTATGTCACATTACAAAACTCTAACTGCGGGGGAGCAACATTGTTTTACCAATGTTTAACAAAATTTTTAAACCAACTTTAAATTAAAAATACTTTACAAAAACTGTATTGGACCAATATAGTACATACTATATTAATTTATACAAAAAAATACGATTCTAAAACTATATTGGTCCAATATAGTGCATACTATACTAATTTATACAAAAATATGATTCTAAAACTATATTGGTCCAATAATGTTTGCTTATCTTTTTCCGATACCGATACAACCGATACTGTACTATACTGAAACAGTATCCGGCCAATAATCCTATGTTTCCTGGGGTACTATAGCCCCATGTGGTAGTATTTTAAGAATTTTCTAACTACTGTAATTTGAATCCTTTTCAGCTTCTTTTTAGGGAATCCCTTTTAGCTTCAAAGCAACAATAAAAAGTTCATGCATTATTGTTCATTTCAATTTTCAACTTTGATATTCATGGGACACCTAGACTCTTACTGACTCTGATACAGCGCACCGGCTCCAGGCCCCTCTCGTGGGGCCTAAATTTAGAGATGCTAATTTCTTTTCTCAGGAGATAACAGAATGACGAAACTAGGTTTTAATCTGCACTTTGTTGATCATGTTTTCCATCAATACGACCTTCCTATTTCACAATGAAAAACAATGACTGCACAGTAGGACGACCATTAAACCTTTCAATTTTCAAACTAATTGAAAAAAATTTGGTTAAGCAATCAACATACACTATTATCCTAAAACAGCTTCAAGACTTGTTGTTGCAATTACCAAGAAGTTCGAGTAAATGCTAATGGGGTCAATGCTTGTCTCAATGTCAAAGAAAATTTTGACACTTTTTCATAAACATTAAACAAAAATGTGTTTGAGAAAATAAATATTTTGGCATGTGGTCTACTTTAAAGTCAATAGCAATGAAGTCATCATAACCTCATGCAAATTATTGGGCTGCAGCATCTGTCATTTGATGAAAAATTTTCAAAACTGTTTTTTTTATTGCACAGCATTTGCCATGATAAAATACAGAGCACAGCTATTTTTTTAACAAGCTAAATTAGTGCAATTATTGTTTGTTTGCAGTGATAAACTTCGGTATCTACCATTCATAATATTATCATCTTACAGCTTTATAAGAAGTTAGTTTTTGAATCAATTTATAAATTAGTTTATTTTGATACTCTTTATCAAAATTAAAAGTGCTTTGTTATTTTGAATAAAATATTATTCATTTTTATTTTATTTTATCTCTATATTTATCCTCCTAACTCGCAGGAAAGCGACGGAGGAGCTAATACATAGGGTAAGCAATTACCCCGACCTGCTTCCAAAGATGCCAAGATATTGCTGTCCGCTTGTAATGTAATAGAGATATGATTGTAATCTAGGACTGCTTGCCAAGACCACCATAAGCAGGGAAAAATGCCGTAAAGTGTCTTTCCCAAAGACGCAACAGAACGGCGGAGTGGGTTTTGAACCGAGATCAAGTTGATTATAAGCACGGCGCTTTAACCGCTTGACCACGCTGCCGACATCTAATATCGTTCTAAATTAATTTTTTTTCTTTTTTCATATTTTGAGCCCCCATTGAAATTCACTACACTAATTATATCGTATAAGGTTTTTTTTGAAAAAAAAACATTTTTTAGTATGAACTTGTTTATTTCTGAAAAAAAACATTTTTTTAGTATAGACGCATATATAAGATCTTTTTTAACAGCAGTAAATCAGTTGGTGTACTTTTCAAACCCAAACAGTTTTGTGTTTTAACTTCTACCATTTTTCTTAGTACAAATATTGTGTCTTTTTTTGATAATGTTAAATACTGTATTTAGGAGTTAAACTTAACGCTTTGTTATCTAACGATGATAATATTTATAGACAAATAGAACGATTTATTGTACTGCAAATAACTTAAAAATATCCTTTTCTCAATGCTCCACATGGATAAAAAAATGTGTTATTACGTTCTTACTGTTCGCAGTTTTATTCCAGTCAATTATGTTGTAATTATTTGAAATCTTCATATCACCGGATTAAAATAGCCTATGATGATGTATTTAGAATGTTGCATAATTTTCCACGTTATACTAGTGCTAGAAATTTTTAAGTTCAGCAAAGCATAATTACGTTTAATGCATTGTTGCGAAAATCTATGTAGGCCTATTCTTTTGTAAATCGCTGTTTTCATTCTGCTGTATTTTTTTAATCTCCTTATTATAACTATTACACTCGTTCTTTGTATTGTTAGATTGACTAGTTTTCAAGTTTAGTGCTTTTTTTTTCTGGAACAAAATTTGTATTGTTGTTTTTTTTGTGTTGGTCTTTTTGTTTGTTTCTCGTTATATGGGTTTTCAAACCTGAATTAAATAAATAAATAAATAAATAATAAAAAATTTATATTGATACCATACCTTTTTTATGGGCCTCATATAAATTTAAACTTCAAGCCTCCCCTTAGTTTTTGGCATGCAGACAAAGTAGAAATGAAATATGTACTTAATAAAATGGCTTGCAAGGTTGCTGCACCTTTGTCATATATTGTGTGTAAGATGCAACTCCAAAAGGGATCTAATAAATGCATACACGCACTGGTATAAAAAGTTTTGAGATCTCTGGCATAACAGCAAAAGAAATTTAATATCAAAAATAAAATAACAAAAAGTTTTTGCTTGCACTTTTGGGGCTCGCAAAATCATTACAGTTAATTTATTTAACTTTGTTGGAATATACATAATTGGTTTTACAATTCACATCTAAATGGCTTGTCGGTGAATAGATTTAGTGTTTTAATAACTAGTTAAAATTTTTATACCTACCAGAAATACCCTATTTTAAAATTTTTAGAGATGCAACTGCTTACCATGGTCCTCCAAAAATCATGATTGAACGCCAAAAAATTCGGGTTTATAATAAAGCTAATGTATTCTGCTCAGCTACATACGTTACGTTTGGGCTTGGTAAAATCCTGCAAAACCATGATTTGGTCAAAATTAATCTTCCCCCTTTTTACCAAATCTTTTGGTTTGGTATGTCTATGGTCACGAACCACGAGACATGTTCTCAGTTAAAACGCTTGAAAAATTGGACGGAAAAATATCTAAAAAAAAATAGAGCATGAACCAAACTCGGATCGAAAATCAGTACTAACCGCTAATGATTTTCTCTGAACCCGAACCGGAGCTGAATTAAAACTAAACCTCTAAAAAGATATTTTCTAACTAAACCCTAAACCGGAATTGAACCTTAAAAAATAAAGTTTCCTTATCCTGAGCCGGAATTTAACCATTAAAAATAAAATTTGCCATCTGGCCTGAACCAAAACATTATTTTTTGGTTTGACACCCTGGTATTAACAATAAAAACAAAACAATAAAAACTTTTAAAAATTTACACTATGAGATAAAGGTAGGGTTGCTAAATAAATTACACAATAAATTACAATATCGGCTGTAAACAGATTAAAAAATATTTTACAAAAACGTAGCTCTATTGGTGTATTGTTGTTTATTCAGAGATAAATTTATCAGACTTTGTTACGTTTATCAAACCAAAATAATAAAATAGCTAATGGTATACATAGAAATAAAATCAAAATTTTTGCAGCGATCAGTAATGTGATTGACAGCTATAATTTATTATTTTTGGTGTTTTCTTAATGCCAATTTATGCTTAATTAGAAATTTGTTTTGAAATTCTTCATAAAGGCAAAAAGTTACGTCAAAATTGCTTGAAAAAATTTCTTATGTATTTCCCAACTTGAATTAAATATTTTAAAACAATAAATATAGTTGTGCTGCTGTCTTTTACAACTCTTTGGATTATAAAAGTTTTTTTTTCCAAAATTATAGTTCTTAAATGAATTCAAAAAAAATATATATTCATGCGTAAAAAATGCTTTTTGTTTTTTTTTGTAAAAAAGTATTCTTTTTTGTTTTTATTTATTTATTTATTTTTTAAGCTTATAAATACCATTGCAAAAGTGTTTTTAAAATACCGTATAAAAACAAGAATAAATTTATTTTGAAGTAAACGAAGTTGAACTACATTTTATTGAGTTGTAATCATCCGCCACGTGTCGTCACGAAATTCTTTCTTACAGCTGCTAGCGGTGTAAAGCAGAGTTGTGGTGTTCAATTTTGATTCAATTTAAAATGGTAAGTTTAAGAAAAAGTACAATGAATACTATCTAAAAAAAGTTTACAGTAGGATTAAATAAAGAATTTTAAATTTTTTTGATCGGTTAATTTTTGGCCAGGAGGTTTGAAGCTCTCTATGAAATCGATATAGGGATTTAACTCCTGGGTCTCTTTAAGAAATCACCGTAAACAATTTTTTTGGTGAAACTAACTGCATAATTTACTCTATAAGGTCCAAATGTTACAAATACTAAAGTTCAATTATAAAACTTGGTGAGAACTAACTTAAATTTACTCTTTAGAATTAAATTGTTTTTATTTTTAGGCTTGTGCAAAGCCTTTGATATCTGTCTATACGGAAAAAGGTATAGCTTCAGATAAAACTGTTACTCTTCCAGCTGTTTTCAAAGCTCCTATTCGCCCTGATATTGTTGAGTTTGTTCATACACAAGTAAGAAAAAATAAACGTCAACCTTATGCTGTAAACAAATATGCTGGAGCACAAACAAGTGCTGAATCTTGGGGAACTGGTCGAGCTGTTTCAAGAATTCCTCGTGTTCGGTTAGTGATTTAGTTTAAAGCTAGATAATAAAACTAAAAACTGAAAATTGTTTAAAACAAAGCAAATTTCAAGTAATAAATATTTTAATATTAATAATTGCAGTAATTTAGTACTTTAAAATGGGGTGTCTTTGGGGTCTTTTCAATAGGTCATCATAAGTGTTTTTTTTATGAAACTATCCTGGATCCCCTTGTTGTTACTATCGCTTTTTAAAGAGATTCTTTTTTTTATTTCATCTTGGTTTATAGGGGGATTCCAGGTTAGTTTCACCAGAAAGGTAACAAAGAGATGTTGTCTTGATCATTTTAGAGCTATTTTAATTTTTACAAACTACACTTGCAAAACTAAACTTTACAAAATATATTGCTTGTAACATTTGGGTCTCCAAGAAGTCACCTTAAGCCATTTTTGTTTATAAAACTAACCCAGATCCCCTTGTAGTTATCATTGCTTCTTGAGATTCTTTTTCTCTTGGTTTCTTTATTCCATCTTAGTGTTGAAAAGAGGATTCTGGGTTAGTTTCACCAAAAAAAATTGTTTACAGTGACTTTTTGAAAAGACTTCAATGGTTTAAGTCACACCTTATTTGTGCTGCAATGTTTTTTTGTGGGACATTTAATGTTTGATCAAAGTTGCCTTGCACACGAGATACCTTTGATCATACACATAAATTTAACATTTGATCAAAATATTTTTTTTAAGGCTGAAGTTAAATCACTCTGATTTGTAAAAAGTTATAAAGGACAATAAAAGATTTTTAAAATTATGTTCAAGATTGATAATGACCAATATTTTCATTAAATTTGTGGACAAAACAGTAATTAATCACTGTTTTAATCTTTGTGTGCCATGGTCTTATTAAAGTTTCTTTAATAAGGGACTTGCAATTAAAAAATTATTGCCACATGTTCAATTTTTAGATTGGTGGTTTGAAGATTTCTTCATATAGCTTATTGTACAGGGTGATTCAGCAAAGTGTGCACAAATAAAAACTCATCTTTCGGACTTATAATTAGGTCAAACGAAACAAGTTATATGCTGTGAAGATAGTAAATTTAATAAGCTTTCAGAAAATATACAAGTTATTCAATATAACCCCCTTTGTTTTTGATTACTTTCCGAAGTCATGGCAGAACCTGGGCACATGTGGCACGCACCACTTCTGGGTCAATTTCGTCCCATGCTGATGTCAATTTTTGCTTTAGAGAGTCCAGATTTGGATGAGAAGTACGGCAGGCTTTTGTCTCTAAAATAGACCATAACCCAAAATCCATAGGTTTCAAGTCTGGTGAAAACGGCGGCCAAAGCTCTTTCTCCCAAAAACCTTTGAAATTGCATTGACACCAAGCTTGAACTGAGTTGGCCGTGTGGGAGGTTGCACCGTCCTGTTGAAGAGTAACTCCTTGTTCTCCAACTACTTCTTGGACCCAGGGAAGGACTTTCTCCTCCAGCATTCGCCTATAGACGGTCTGGTTTATCTTGACCCCTTCTTCAATGAATATGAGAGGAGTTTTCAGCCCTTTTGATGTTGCGCCTGCCCATACCATTACGGAGGCGGGTTTTTGTCTTCTGAAAGAGCTGCGATGCTCAACTGGGACCATGTTTATGTCTGGAAGCCAAATCCTGTCATTTTGATGGTTATGGACAGCTTGAACAGTGAAAAGTTTTTCGTCTGTCCATAAAACTTGAGGCTGCGTGCCATCGACAAGTTTCTTGACCAAAACCTTTGCTCTATCGAGCCTTTTCTTAGTGGCCTCCGACAAGAGATGTCTTTTGGTGAACTTGTATGGGTAGCGTAAGGTTGTAAGGGTGTAAATAATAAGAAACTGAAATGTTAATAATTGAAAGTTAATAATGGACAAAATACATGTACATAAAACTAAGAAAAGTATTTGTGCACACTTCGCTGAATCACCCTGTATATGGGTGTTAATGGATTTATAGAAGTTTTGTAAACCCAATCAATGTTATGTTTATTCTTATGTTGTTGTTGCCCCTTTTCCAAAGATATCTTGGAGTAACCATTCCCAATTCTCTCTAAGAAACAATCTAGATTCCCATTCTTGGATTATCTCTTCTGCTTCTAAAGGCTTTTTCAACAGACTAGTGGTGTTGTGTTAGTAGTTGACTACAGTTAAAAAAGGTTAAAAATGTGTGTAGACAAGCATAGTGGGCATTGTGGCATGTTAGTTTCAGGGTTCACTCTATGTAGGTAACTGTGCATGTGTGGTGATTTATTGGCTCTGAGCTGTGCCAGTTTTGTATGCATATGACATGGTATTGTTTGTTCTGATAAATAAATTTCATAGGGCAAGGATGGCAAACCCATGACCTGCAAGGTCACAATGTGACCCACAAGTTGAATTTCACTGACCCACTTTATGTCCCAAAGTTTCTGGCCTTTTTGAAAAAATCTGGCTATTTAGGATGGATTGAACATAAAGACTTTTTTTTTGTTTTCACCTTGAATTTTGGTTGAAAATAGAGCCAATGGCCCACTCAATAGTTATTTTGATAAAAATAAGGTGATGGTAATGTGAATGTGTTTGAGGTTTTTTTTACATTCTTCAAGTGTTATGTTTGGTTTTGAGATGATGATGTTAGTGTGCTCATTGTTATGAAAGATTGTGGCTTTCATATTTCTGGCCAGATTCAAATATGCATTAAGATTGTGTAAAGGGTGTGTTTGTGTTTGAGTCAGTTTAAGTTGAATAACATGAAGTTTGAGATGGGAGTCCATCAGAAAGACTTTGGTTTCATCATGTAGTTGTTGAGTGTTTGTATCTCATGTGCAGCCAGTAGCAATTTGCAAAGCTGTGTTTTAATGATTTGCAGTTTCTTGATGTTGGTGTTTGATATGATAGGGTTCCATATGATGTTTGTGTATTCCAAAATGGGACAAGTGATAGCTGAATGTGGAGACAATTAATTCCTTTTACCCCATTTTGTAGAAGTAAGTGCTTTCAGATCATTAAGCATTTGTTTATCTTTAGTGATGGTGATATTTATATTTTGTAAAATGTTAGTTTTGTGTCAAGAGTGATTTCAGGAATTGTCAGATGTTTTGTTAGTAATGTTTGGTTGTTTAATTTAAGTGATAGAGTTGTGCTATATTCAATTGAGTCTGGTGTCAAAAGTGTGGTGGTAGTTTTGTCTGTGTTTATATGAGGATTATTGATTGATGACCCATTCATATATTTTATGGAGATATGGTTGAATAAATTGTTGGACCTTACAGTATTTGGTGTGAGATGCAGTGATTGTTATGTACGTGCTGTGATTTGTACATTTTTTGGGGGAAGTAGTATATCAGAGGTGTCAAAGTTGAATAATGTTGGAGACAGAACTCCATCTTGTGGTACTCCAGTGTTGATTCATTTCAGTTTTGAGAGTGTGCCATTGTATTGAGTGCATGTTTGTTGTCCTTTTATGTAGTTTGCTATAAATTTGATGATATTGTTAGGAATATTTGTTATAGTGTGAATTTGTGTATGTTTACTGTATCAAATGCCTTGCTCATGTCCAAAAATACAGCTACAGTGTGTTGTGGAGGCTTTGGATTGTTGGAACCTTTTGTAATTTGGTGGCAGATGTTGTGCAAAGCAGTGTGTGTTGAGTGTTTATGTTTGAATCCATATTGATGAGAAATTGCTGGAATGTTTTCTGTTATGTGCGGTAATAGTGTTTTTTCTGTGTTTTGGCAATAGGTGATAAAAGTGATATGGGTCAGTAGTTTGTGCCAATGTTGCGGTCTTTATTTGGTTTTGGAATGGGAATGATTGCAACACCTTTCCAAAGATGGGGTATTGTGTTAGTGTTTAGGGCAATGTTCTACATGTTTGTGAGGTATCTGATGGCAAGTGTCCCTAGGTGTTTGATGTTTATGCCATCAAATCCAGTGGAATTGTTCTTTGTAGTGTTTAAGATGGCTAATTGCACTTGTGCAGTGGTAAGACATAGTTTTTCCATGGAAAATTTTTTTTTGAGTGTATGGTCTATGTACCTGTTGATTTTGTTTGTGCTATATGGAGTGGCATTTGTGAATTGTTTATTAAATGCTCTTGCTTTGTCTATGTCAGTGATGACTGTTTTAGTTCTAAAGTGAATACTTTTGTTGTGTAGGTTGTTTTTTGTTGGATAGCTTTGCTGTGGTGCCCCATAGGGAGTGTAGGTTGATCAATTTTGTCAAGATGTTTTTTCCAAATGTTTGTTTTGTGTTCATGTATTTGTTTGTGATTGTTATTAGTAATGATTTGTGAGTGTGATCTGTTTTGTCAGGGAATATGGTTATGGTGATGGATAAACTTGTGGATATGCATGGGCAAGTGAGTGTGATTTTAGCTGTTGTGATTTCCTTTAGGGATAAAGAGTCTGTCAGCATCCAAAATTGCCTTGATAAGGTGTTTGTTTGCCTCATGAACATTTGTGCTGTGGGGTCTGCAGAAGATGAGACTCTCAACATGATGTCCAATCAGCCTTTTGGTAGTTTGTTATTGTTTTAGTGAAGTGAAAGCGAGTTGTTTTGGTCTTGTGATGTATACTGAGGGTGGTGAGTAAAGGTAAGTGATCTGATGTGAGGGAGTGGATGGTCTCCAGCTAGTGCAGTCATGCAAGTCTGCTGAAGCAGTATGATGTCAGGTGAAGTAGGCTGTTGTATTTGATTGGGTGGTAAATGTGTTGGAGTGTTTGTGTTCAGTGTGATGTAATGGAAGTTTAGCAGGATGTCTTAGATTAATTCTCCTTTATGGTTTTCAGTTGGAGAATGTCAAAACAGTGAGTGAGCGTTGACGTCTGTGATGATTGTGTTTGGAAGATTGGTTATGGTTGTAAGCATGCTGGATATAATTGAGTTTTCTGTTTGTAAAAGCTGGGTGCAATGTACATGTTTGTGATATGTAATTGCTGTGATGTTGAAAGGTGAATTTTGACAATTTGTAGTTCAATTGGAAAGTTGTTTAATGTATTGAGTTGAGAGAAACGGATGTTGTTTGTAATGTAAACTAGGGGGGTACTTTCTAGTTATCGCCCCACCATCAGCAAATAGTGACAAAAACTCGAGACTTTTGGGGTCTTTTAAGTGATTTTTTCAGTGTAACTAACCTAAAATACCCTTTTCAGCACCAGGGTGAAATAAAGAAGAAACCAAGAGAAATGTATTGAAAATAACAGGAAGCAATAAATGATGGGGCGATAACAAGAAAGTACTGTTAGGAGGCCTCTTGTTTGTGAGTGCGGTCTGTTCTGATATGTGTGAACTGAGGAATGTTTGGTGTTTTGTGGGATTGATTGAGTTTTGACTCTTGTATTGTTATGACATCTGCTTGTGTATTTTTAATTAGTAGTTGTATTTCATCTGTTTTGTTGCAAATTCTATTTGCATTATGAGAAAGTTCTTTGGTGATGTTGTGTTTGTTTGTGCTCTGTGGTTAAAAGTGCTGTGAAGTGTGCAGCACCATGAGTGGTTGCAGTCCTTTGTTGCGGTATCTTTAAAATATATAGGTTGGTGCAGTCACTGGTCAACGTGGTTGGTGTGGTCAGCTAGATTGGCAAGGTTAATTTGGAATGTTTAAATTCTGTTGACCCAACTATATTTGTAAGCCTAATCTAAATTAATGTACAAACAAGAAATAATAAATTTTTCACTTTTGAAAAAACTTATGAACTTAATAAGGTTTGCCAAACTAGTTAACCTAACCAACCTAGCCCAGTCCTCACATATCAAAGCGTATCAACCTCATCAACTTTATCCAGGCAAACCTTGCCAAATGATTATGCTTTTCATATTTACATTATAAATATAGTCGGTTTCAACAGAATTTTAACATCTACAATGTACAGTATAGCCAAACTAGCCAACTTCTCAAAACTGAATGCTTAGTATAGCTATTTGCATTACAAATACAACCAGTTTCAACAATAAATAAATTTTTTTTTTCTAAGCCAGCCGACCTGTACGTTTTAAAGGAACCCCTTTGTTGTGATTTAGCTGCATTTTAAATAGACTCAGTGCTTTGTGTAGTTGCATAAAATAGATGTTTGATATTTACTGATAGATTTGAGACAAATGTGACAAACCCATTTGTGTGTTTGTGGTCCAGGGTTTGGGTGTATGTTGCCCCAAGAAGCAGCAATCTGATCATCCAGTTTGTGAGTAAACTGAAAAATTGAGTGTCCCAAAAAGCCAAAGACAAGTCTTTTCTAACTAAATAAAGCAAGGGCTTCACCCAGTCAAGATCAGACAGGAAGCAGAAATGAGCCAATTTGTAGTGGTTGAAAATCAACCACCAGAGTCTTAACCTTGATGAGGCTGACTCAGTTAGGAAAGTACTTTTCAAACAGATACTTCTGCCCAGTACCTGAATGCGGACCTTTTTAATCTGCCTGACACCTGAGGCAGCATGAAAATATGTTCTAGGTGACATGTCATAATTTTGCAGTGTATCCCTATTGCAAGGGAGTTTTTACATTAGAGATTTCCTTCTAGACTGCTTGCTTGCCACAGCTTTGAGCACAGTCTGCCCAGGTTTGAAGTTGCCATCTTGTGAACTACATTTTGTCTGGTCTCTATCTGCAAACCTCTTTGGCATGGATATTCCTAACAGGAAAGGTAAAATCTGCAGCCAACACAGCTTTACAGGTCACTGAGACACACAAACTTTTCTACCATGGTTAGGTAGTAGTTTATAAGAAAGCTGATTCTTATTCAGTTTCTAAATGTTTGTTTTGTTTGTTTAGAATATGCCAAAAGATCAAGATTTTATTGTTAACAATAGCAAAGAAAATTTTACTGAATTAACGAATGTATGATTGCATTATCATGATTGGTGGTTATTCAGTAAAAATTAGTTTGCAATTAAAATTTGAATGCTAAAAGTAATAAGTTCTGTTGTTAATGCAATGCTAACCCTAAAACCATTTTGTATAAAACAAATAATATTTTTAACCAACAATAGTAGGAAATCAAACTTTGGTCAATGCTTTTTTTGTCATTCTAATCATTGTTTTATGACAGTGTTGGCAGACTGTGGTAGAATAATAAAGATTAAAAAGGTTAGGTCATAACCAGACTTTGTGCCACCAACTAATATTTATATCTCAGAATTCAATTTGGTTTGCTACTAGTGCTAAATTTATAACACACACATTTGTTAACTTTGTCAAAATTAACAAATAAACATGTTTCAACTAAGAAATCTATTATTTTTATTGATAGCCAAGAAAGCATTTCAAACAATAATAATTTTATAATAATTAAGCTTTAATAACTGTTGTTTAAATGCTCAAGGAAACAGTTTTTGTATTGCTTTGAAAAATATTCCAATTATGTGCTTTTAAATGTGGTATATTTGTAATATTATCTAGTTAAGTATTTGATTAAGATAAATTTGTTTGTTTTTAAAGTTATTAGAAGATATCAATTTCAACCCAAGTTTTTTAAGTTATCACAGTAACAACTTTGACTTTTATTATTATTATTATAGTATTTTTGTTTCTTTAGAGGTGGTGGTACTCATCGATCTGGTCAGGGTGCATTTGGTAATATGTGTCGTGGTGGTCGAATGTTTGCCCCTACTAAAGTATGGCGACGTTGGCATAGACGTTGCAACTTAAATCAAAGAAGATATGCTATGTGCTCTGTTCTTGCTGCTTCAGCTCTGCCTGCTCTAATTATGGCCAAGGGTAGTTATTGCAAATGTTTAGCACTTAAAATACAGAAAATAATTGATTTGTTTAAATTTGTGACTGCATCATATTGCTCCAATATTTACATAAAATCTTTGTAATAGTTTAGTTTCAAAAAGCTTGTTTATTCCTTAAAAGACTTTTCATCTGACACTTGTCTGGAGGAATTGTCAGAATAAACTAAGAGCATGTCTGATAGGTTGAGAAAAGTGACCAATTAGAAGGGGAAAAAAGTTTTGTATTGCCAATCAACTCATCAATTATTACTAAAAAAAAATTTTCTATTTAAGTAACTCACAATTTTTTTGAAATAGTGCTTGATTAGGCTATTGGTATTGTTATTATTGTAAATCAGGGATTCTCAGCCTTTTTTTACCCATGTACTTCTTGTGCAATTTTGCTCAAAATATTATTCTGTGGACCCTTTAAAAATTTTTGCTAAAATGAATTGAAGACCTTTTGTCTTCACTTTTATGCCCAAAACTGCTTTGAATTTTTTTTTTGTGTGTGTGTGTGAAAAGCAATTTTTGAAGTCATGTAGAATTTCACCACATGTATCAAGACCCTCACCTATATGGGGCGTTTAAATGAAAATTGATTTTCTTGAAATTAAATGAAATAAATGAAATGAAAATTAAATGAAAACACGTCAATTACAAATTACGAAAAAAGCAGAAATTGGCAAACAAATTTTTATTTACACAAATGATGTCAGGCGACTACATAATAAGTTACAACAAGTGGGTACAAAACATAGCAAACTGATTAGTAACCACTAATTAACAGGAATTAAACACAAGCAAAAACACTTCTTGGCTGTCTGGAGCAAAACAAAAATGTTGAAGCTTATATACACTGTTTAATGGGGAATTTATGAGTGATCTGAAAAGAAAATTTCTGCTACCATGTTTCTTTTTAGATCCTTCATAAATTCCCCATTAAACAGTGTATATAATAGGGTGTTTCATTTTTTCACTACTTTTGAATTTCAAAATGCCTTGGGGTTCCTACTGGTGGTATTTTGGGTAAAAAGTTTAAAACCCATTTTTTTTTCAATTATGACGTGATTTTGAGGTGGTCCACAACATATGAAATTTCAAGGGTCCGATTTTTCATGATTTGGCCATATCTCCCCAACCGCTTATTGTAGGTTGACAAAATTGGTGTCAAAATGCACAGAATAGTCTGTTTTCTGTACCTGATCTAGAGAAAACTCTATCTCCTTCAGAAAAAAAGTTACACCAAAAAAACTAAATTTGCACTTATTTTCATTGTGCTGGAGCATTCCAGTAGAAAATTTTTTTGTTTTTTCCACTTTTATTGCGTAGCAAAACCTACAAGCTGTCTTAACTGAGGTTATAAATTTGTCCAAAAAAAAAAAAAAAACAGGTTTCAGTTGTTTAGCCATGGCTTTGAGAAGTAGTAGGCCTATTACCAAGTCGATGCAAACCTTAAAAGAGCTTGAGAAAAACATGCTCCCTCTTAATTCCACTTGAGAAATCAGTTAACTGTAACTAATCCTAAGTATTTTAACAAACTACCCTATTACAAAGAACTTTAGCAAGAACAAATTTGCCATTCTCGATGGATTACTATTGCAAATGGTTATATGACAATGTTTATTTTTAACTCAAAAAATCTCACTGATACTCAGAAAAACAAGCTTCAGAAGATAGTTTTATACATCGTTTGTGTTTATGTACCATCATTTCTGATGATACATTTAAACCCCAAAGCTCCAGAGGGTCCTTTTATATTTCACTGCAATCTGCTTAGCTGTTTTGTTGAAATCGACCCAAATATCACTGATGTTGTTATGAAATATTTCTTGGCTCATGCGTCGCATTGATTTTTTTGGAAAAATGTTGCTTTAAGTGTGCATGCCAAAGTTGCACCATACACGGCTAAAACAGTTAAAAGTCTTTGACTGAAGAAGATCTGCGATCACTCCTTCAAGACCGAAGAAGTCGTTTAAAGCATTTCTTGACAAACAGGAGTAAAGAAGCCCCATGTATATCAATGACTCATGTTCAACTATCTTTTTGGAAGTCGATTGATAACCACAATCTCTTGACTGAACGAAGAACTGGAAGATTGAAAGAACTGGTCAACAAAAAAATCCGAGATGAGCCAACTCAACTTAACCATTCTGATTTGCGTTTGCGTGCTCATTTGTGTAATAAGGAAATTAGTGAATTTTGAGTAACAATAAAAAGCTTGCAAGTTGTGCCAGTTGTTTTGTGCGTGTAAATTGTAAATTATGCTATTTAAGCAAGTTAGATGTAGTAGACAATATGCTTTGATAGGCTGTAGAAAAATATGCTTTTTTTAACAACGAGCATAATGCAGAACAGCATATATACCATTCAAAATTTTGCTTTAAGATGCCAAAATTTAGTTTTTTTTAGTTAATTAGTTTATTTTTTTAGTTAATTTTTTTTAGTTAATTATTTTTTTAGTTTTATAACTTTTTTTGTGAAGGAGATAAACAAAAGTTTTTTCTGGATTAGATATAGGAAACCGACTATTCAGCACATTTTGACACCAATTTTGTCGACCTACAATAAGCGGTTGGGGAGATATGGCCAAATTGCCAAAATTTGGACCCTCGAAATTTTATACCTCGTGGACCACCTCAAAATGACGTCATGATTGAAAAATTTTTTGGTGTAAACTTTTTACCCAAAATACCACCGGCAGGGATCCCAGGCATTTTGAAATTCAAAAGTGGTGAAAAAATGAAACACCCTAGTATATAAGCTTGAACATTTTTGTTTTGCTCCAGATAGCCAAAAAGTGTTTTTGGTTGTGTGTTAATTCCTGTTAATTAGTGGTTACTAATCAGTTTGCTATGTTTTGTACCCACCCTGTTTGACTGTTTTTGTCTGTGCACTGCAGCAGTTACCTGATGAGTCCCATAAGGATGAAACAGGCGTTTGTCGTAACTTATGTAGTTAATTGACATCATAAAAATTTGTTTGCCAATTTTTGCTTTTTTCGTAATCTAATATGGCTCATTAAAAAATTTCTGAGTATATTTCTAATTCTATTGTTATGTTAACTTTTAAATTTAAGACACAAATTTCAAGATTTCTACTGTTCAGAGAAGTTAAGACAAAAAAATAGTCTTTACTCTAGTTTGTGAAGGAGATTTAGAAGTAAATGCCAATTATATTGATTTGGTGATTTTTGCTTTTTCTTTGAGGTACAGATTATTTTGTTGACTAAGTTGTCTTGTTAACCACCAAACTCGTACCATAGACCCCCCTCCCAATTGAATATTGTTTTCTGTGGATCCTGGTTGAGAACTCTTGTTGTAAACAATTATTGTTAGTAATATTTTGTACATGTTTTTGTTTGGTTAAGTTTTAAGAAACATTGTGGATTTTTCTTGAGAATTTAAATCAAATAGTGAGTTCTTTTAGCAGAACTTACCAATTTGAATTGTGAAAACCCATTAAAAATATGTAACCTTACTTATTTTAATAATCACTTTGGTTCAAACCAAAAGTGCAAAATAAAATACCCATCAGGAAGAGCTGTTGTAGAGTTGACTAAAAAAATTGCTTTGTAATAAGGTTTTTCATTTCTACTATTTTGAACTGCTATTGTATGTAAAATTTTACTAATTTACACTGTCTCTTTTGTGTAGATCAGGATAGACTAAATGCACACCTGCAGGACACATGTGGCCTGCAGAAAAATTTTAATTATTGTTCACCATAAATAACAAACTACACCTTTTCAAAATCCAGTAATCCATCTGTGGTTCAAAATTTTTTGGCATAAACATGACTCAATTTTATTTTCCAAAAAATTAAACATGAGCATATTGTCATAAGTATTTATTAATACAAATGACCACCCAAAGCTCTTTTTTTTGTCTTAAATGATTTCACATTGCCAGCTCTGGCAATCTGTGGGAAAAATGATTGAAAACCCATCACTTTAAAATAAAGGTCTTTATCTTAAATAAACAGAAATGTACTACTCCAACAAAGATTTTTTTGTCTTTTAAGGGATGCATTTTCAAACATTTTTCTCACAGATTGCTCAAGACTGGCAAAACAAGCAAAGTGATGACAAAAAAGAAAGATCATAACATTTTAAAATAGGTTGCAACCAATTACAGGCTGCAAGTTCTACATGGTTTTGAAAAGTGTCCTGCAGGAGTGATGATTTGGACCATCCTGGTGCATGTAATAACATTTTATCGGTTCCAAAGGAACGATTTTTGAAAAATGCGTTAAAATCTTAAAATTTACTTAGAAAATACAGCAGTAACAATAAACGTGATAAGGAAAATTTGGGTTATTGTAAACTTGCTTTTGAAAATATTTACTCCATTAGAAATGTAAATAATAAGACTTAATCAATTCATTGTAATAAAAAAATAAAAATCCCCATTTGTTCTTATAAAGAAATATTTGTGTTTTCCATGGTTGAAATGAATATTACTGATATTTTATTCCTCAGAAAGGCATGCAGGTACAAGGGACAATATTTTATTCTTCCAATACAAAATTATAAATTTAATAACAACCATATTTTAGGGCAAAACATTCAGATCTGTTAAAATTGCTACACTATAAAACTATATTATTGCCAAAAAACTTTCCGACTTTATAAATGTTTTATTATTTAAAAATATGATTTAAAACAGAGGTGGGCAAACTACATATTTAAAGTCAAAATTTTTTTGAGATTACTATAGTTAGCCCTCAAGCTAAAAAGTTTGCCCACCCCTGGTTTAAATGATTAACAAGCTAGTATTACGTTGCTGCAAATCACGGTTGCGCAAGCAAGTGCGACTGCAAAATAAAATCACTTTACCAGCATTCTATTTTCAGGTAGTAGTAGTAGTAGTAGTGGATGAATATATCTACTAGACCAGGAGTGGCGAACCTATGGCATGTGTGCCAGATGTGGCACGACCATGGCCTTTTTTTTCTGGCACAGCCAATTTTTGGGCAAAATCAAATTTTTCTGGGGACTGACAACGACCTACTTGTGCAGGGTAATAAAATGTGATAAAGACTTGATGTGAAGACTTCTGTCAACATTAGATTTTAGGGACGTACATAGAGAAATTAGATAAGATTCAAAGTGAAAAATTAATTTAGACAAGGTTTCCGACTTCTAGATCATTACCACCGATCACCAGACTTTTGAGACAAAAATCACTCAGTGTTTTGTTCAAAGTAACTAGCGCAGTATTAAGTTGATAAATAATGGTATTAATATTTTAGCACGTTTGCAAAAAAAGCTATTTCACTTTGAAACAGCTTCTGTCCCGCATTTAGTATTTTACAATTTGTAAACTTTGATGGTGTCACTGGTTTGGTTGTAATTTTTGTTTTTGCAATTTACATCATTTTTTGAATCTTGCAATCAAGTTTTTGGTTTGTTTTAATGAAGATGATTGCTTCAGGACATAAAATTGATCAAGTACCTGAAATTCCACTAGTTGTTGAAGATAAGGTGCAAGAATACAAAAAAACGAAAGATGCCATTCAGCTGTTGCGACGTGTCAAAGTTTATGATGAAATTTTAAAGGTAATTGGTTTTGAATTTGATTTTAATCGTGCTGTATTTGTTTACTTTATTCCAACTCATCATGGTCATGGGTTGTCAGATAAATAAGTTGTGCCATGAGTCTGTATGTACACCGTTTATAATAACTCTAACAATTAAAAATAAAAACCTTTTTCAGTCATCACCTGACTATAACTTGACGAAGTCGCAGTATTGCAACACAATTTTGGTAGACTTGTTTTAGACATTGGATTAAAAAGAATTCAGATTCTTTTAAAAATTACGGCCCTTGAATTAAAATAAACTTATATTTTTGCCTTCAGAGCAGCTTTCAGTTTTAAAGCTTTGCTTTAAATGAATTATTTTAGGCTAAGTTTTACGAAGTATTGTGATTATACTTATCGGCAGAGTATATATGATTGTCTGTTAAAATTCAAATTTTGGCCTGTTGCATAAACACAATTTAATGTTTCCAAATTTGCAAAACATTTTTGTTAAGCAAGAGCAAGAATGCGTCTGGCAATTTAGGAAATTTTCTGTAATCACTCATTCACTTTTAATCACACAAGTTTTTGCGGTAGTAAACTTGAAAAAATTATTTTACGATTTTAAAAATTACAATAATGAATCAGGATTAATTTTTTTAAATTGCAATAATTTTCACAATTCTCTTTCCAGTTGTATTAGGTCAGTAGTTCTCAACCTGCGGTACGCGTATAGTCATTTTCAAAGCTCAAGCTCTACAGTAGTTTAATGTGACCCCAGTGTCTGTCAATATTTCTGCGTTTCCATTGTTTGTGTTTGAATGTACAATGATGTTATGAATCTTTTGAAAATAAAAATGATTCCTTTTCCATACAAATGTACGTTGGTTGTCACAAGGAAGAGTTTTTGAATTAAGAAAAGTATTGCTCAAATTTTACACGCAAAGAAATCATCATTTGATTAATCATAGGTTTCTCTTGTGACGAACTACTTATCGGATATTTTGGATACTCTCAATCTATGAATTTGCTTTTCAATGTCCAAACAGCTCTATTGTACGAGGGTAAATCAAAAATTATCCGGAATTGCTCTATAGCGCACTCTTGCTTTAGCTTTTTCAAAATTTTTTTTGCACGTGTTGTCTACTGTGTCACATGATCACGATCTGCTAATCTAATTGTTTGTTCAGTTTTAACACGTGTTATTTTCTGTTGATAAAAATGGACGCTCCACTTGCACAATGCACCAGAGAAGAACAACGTGCTGTGGTCCGATTTTTGTGGTCAGAAGGTTCATCGGGGACAAAAATTCATCAAAGACTCTTAGCACAATATGGAGACAATGCACTATCGAAAACAACGGTATATGAGTGGATTGAGAAGTTTAAAACAGGCCGGACCAGTGTAAAACATGCAGAAGGAGCAGTAAATTCAGTAAAGAAAAAATTCAAGAGTCAACTTTCTGCAGGAAAGGTTATGCTAACCATTTTTTGGGATTCAAAAGGGCCTATTTTGGAGGATTTTCTGGAAAAAGGGAGTACAATCAACAGTGCAAGTTATTGTGATTTGCTAGCCAACCGCCTGAAGCCTGCAATTCGCACCAAACGCCGAGGATTACTGTCAAAGAAGGTTTTGCTGCAGCATGACAATGCACGCCCACATGTTGCCAAAGCAACCATTGAAACCATTAACAAACTAGGTTTTGAAGTGCTGGAGCATCCTGCATACAGTCCAGATCTTGCTCCTTCCGACTATCATCTTTTTGCCCCACTCAAAGATGCATTACGGGGTCGTAAATTTTCTTCTGATGAATCAGTGCAAAAAGCGGTGCATCAATGGTTGTGTGACCAGCCAAAAACTTTCTTCTCAGATGGCATTTATAAGCTTGTAGACCGCTGGAACAAGTGCATCGAAATGGGTGGAGATTATGTAGAAAAATGATAAATCGTTTTCGTGTTTTGTGTTTTTAAAATAATCCATAAAAATAAAAGTCCGGATAATTTTTGATTTACCCTCGTATATCTTGTTTCTACAGTGCAAGCTTCTGTGCGGAAGCTAGACTTATGGCCAATAAACAAAGAAGCCAACAGTAAACTACCAAACGATCAAACATCTTTCCTCATTGTAAAAACAACCCAACAAAAAGTTCTCAAGAAATTGGCTGCCATCTAAAATTGTTTAAAACAGTCTTTATGCATTATGTTTCAAGCATAGATTGTTGTTTTCATATTTTTAATCTATTTTTTGTTCATCATCCGACTTAAAGCAGCTAAAATCAAACATTAAGAATGCTCTGCCACCAATATTTCGCTAACAACATATTTGGCTAACAACAGCCTTTACTTAAAAAACTATTTTAAGTGCTACCATAGTATTCTCCATCACGTGGGAGTGTGACCAGTGTTTCTCTTTAAAACCAAAAGTGGAAATCGCTTTACATCGCCTTTACATGATTCCCGTTGTGCAGTTAGTGCTATAGGTTTGCGCATAAAGCAACTTGTGCAGAAAAAGCAGATACAACCATCACACCAAATCCTATTATCATATTTTAGTAAATCTGAATATTAAAATTTTTCAATAAATGTAGTGGTACGTGGTGTAAAGAAAAATTTCTGGATGGTACGTGCTAGCAAAAAAGTTTTGAGAATCACTGTATTAGATAACGATTAAGCAACCGTGTAAAGTTTTTGTAAAACAGCAATTTAAGGATTTCTTTACCGTGCTCTTTTCAGTGTTATTTATTTCAATTAGATTTTCAAGAATTAAATAAGATCACTATGCCAAAAGTTATATAAAAATGCCAGAGGTTTAAGGGTATAATCGTTACATTTTTTTATTTTCCGTGATACACTTGATTGTATTGAAAGACTTCAGACGCATGCAAGCAATGGACTTTAAAAAAAAGAAAAAATGAATAGTTTTGGCTCAGCAATTCTGTTTTTGTTTTAAAATGATAAAATTCATAATTATAAACCAATAAAAAAAATTCTTGAAACCTTATTAGCATTTAGTTGAAAGTCAAATACCATATACTTATTAAATTTTTTTTATTATCCTGATAGAGAAAGCTTATATAAATATAATTTACTAATTTGCAAAGGAAAAATAAAACGTTTTTGGTTTAAATATTGACGACATATTTAGAACTCCACGTATCACCGATTTTTGAAAAATAATGAAGATGTAAAAATTAGTTGGTAATATTTATTTAGTTGCTTGTTATATTGGCTATATTTTACAATCAGCACACATTTTTAAGGTAAAAAAATCAAGACGTCTTCGGCCAGGAAAAGGTAAGATGAGGAATCGTCGATACAAAATGAAACGAGGACCTTGCATCGTGTATGAGAAGGATAATGGAATTGTTAGAGCTTTTAGAAACATTCCAGGTGAATATTAAAGGCAGTGTTGCAGTTAGCTTATTGTTGCTCGATGCTCATTTTGCTTGACAGCAGTTATTAATCAGTTTGTTATTTACACCGATTAGCGTCTTCAAGATATAACAATTTCGTAAGAGTTCAACTTTTGACTTGACGTTTTGTCAACTTTGATTTCGGTTTTGCAGCCTCTTGTATTATAAATTAAACAAATTATTTCAAAAGCGATTAAATAAATGACTTGGAATGACTTGGAAAAACAATTTAAAAATAATTTATGGGTAAATCCATCACATCACCACGAACAAGAATGGAATTTATTTTCGGCATTGCTTGTAATTAATTATATTTTGATTACAATCTGGACAGATAAATCTTTTGATAGCTAAAGTTTTTATTCGCCCGGTCAAACGAAAAGTTGTCTTCAACTAAATTACGCAATAAAATGCAACCAAAAAACAGGTTTGGAATTCTCATTACTGATCGGTCAATCTTGCGAACCAGCGAAGAAAAAAATTTTTTTGCCAGAGCAATGATCAAACGTCAGGCGCCGAATGCTCGCGACCCTGTTGATCACTGCCATATGCTGGCTAGTGGCAATTTTTTCAAAATTAAGGGGTTTTGTCGATATTTCAGGTGTTACATTGCTCTCCGTTCGCAACTTAAATTTGTTGAAGCTTGCACCTGGTGGTCACGTGGGTCGTCTCATAATTTGGACCGAATCAGCAATAAAGTAAGTTGATTTATTAACTACCGTTTAAGTTGGGTGCTTTATATTTTGATTTTAAAATGTATGGGATCCTTTAAAATAATAAAATATTAATAAGGAGAAATCATCTTGAAGGATGTTAAAAATTGCAGATAAAAATGTACTTTTCTAAACCAAAAAGATGAGATTTATTTGTGGCAACTCTTTCCAAACAGGGCAAGCAGGTTCTTCACTGTGAGGAATAGGCCTGATTACACAGTTTAAAGTTAGATATGTCAAGAAACTTTTTGTTTTCACTGCTTCAAAGCATTTTTTGTAATCTTTCGGATTGTCTTATCACCAAGCTTCACATTTAATTTGACAAAGCAAGTGTAACTCAAATCGGCAATACTCGACGCAGCGCTTCACAACCTTTTTACTATTGCCAGCCACATTACCGAGTTGGTTTATTTAGCAACCGCCAGTGCGTTAACGTAAGTTATTATATATAAAATTACGTATTAAAAAATCGAAAGTTTCGTATGTGCCGTTTACTCATGCCAAAAAATGTAAAGAAAAGTAATACGAGGTGTGTCCGAAAAGTAACGAGACTGATGTTAGGGAAACTTTATTGAAATATATCAAAGTCAAATTTCTTCAAAGTAATCCCCTTCCGCTTGAAAAAACTTGTGCATTCGCCTTTTCCACGATTCAAAATATTCTTGGAAGGCATTTTCTTTGATCTTTTTGAACTCCGTCGTCGCAGCCATTTTGATGGAATCGATGTCAGAAAAATGGGTTCCCTTCAGAACAAATTTGATCTTAGGGAAGAGAAAAAAGTCACACGGGGCCAGATCGGGGGAATAGAGGGGGGGGATGTTCCAAAGTTGCTATGTTTTTTTGTGCGAAAAACTGACGAATACTTAGGGCTGTGTGGGCAGGAGCGTTATCGTGATGGAGCGACCATGCATGGGCTTACAAAGGGTCCGCCTCTTGTCACGCACTGATCTTACAAGGCGCCGAAGAATCTCTTTATAGACGGTTTGGTTCACTGTTTGGCTTGGTAGAAAGTCGAAATGAACGATGCCTTGAATATCGAAGAACACAATGAGCATCACTTTTACTTTTCGACTTTGGGAAGGTTGCAGATATACCTGCAAAATCAGTCAACCAGGGCTGTTAGCTGCTAATAAATTCTATCAGAATAAAATATTATTTGTGGCAAAAAAAGAAATTTAGTCACGATAAATATGTAATGAGAAAGCATGTGACATAATGCCATCTGCACGGTTTCAGGCTTTCCGCCCCTGCTCTGACCCAATAGTGAAAAAATCAAATCATTTTGTACAGCGCATTAATTACATAAACATAATTAAAATTCGTATGAAATTTAAATAAGCTCATTTTTATGAGGGTATTGCAACATGTAATCTGAATCGAGTATCTTACATAAACGACATTTATGACGTCACAACAGCTATTTGACAATTAAAACTTGCTACAAATAGCATTTAATTTCAATGTTTGAGAAGTTTTTATCGGAATTTTAACTAAAATACTTAAGATAGACCTAGACCTGTTAGAGAAAAATGACTATCACTGTTTAAATTATTGATAAAAAATTTAAAATAAAAATTGGGCAACCATAATTATGTCGGCCAGTGTAATTAATTTTCTAAAGTTAAACCATCCTAAATTAAGCTAAAAAATCACCGCTAAATTTTATGAAATATCAACATCCAAATTGACTTTGCTTTTTAAACCTTAAAAACAATTTTAATAATGTGCCGTAATAAATTGTCAGGTTTACAACCACCTTATATTAACAGAATTTGCTTAAAAATTTCAAATTTTTGTACATTTTTTTTTGTTGAACTTTTTGCATTAAATAATTAGTAGTTTTTAAGTTCGTAAAATTACAGCAAATAATGTGTTTGTAAAGACGACTGGATGGCATTTACGGAACGTGGGACAATCCATCGAAAGAAAAGAAGAATTACAATCTTCCAATGCCCAAAATGAAGTGCACTGACGTAACCAAGCTTATCCAGTCGGAAGAAATTCAATCAGTTATTCGAGCTCCCAAGTAAATTTTAGTTGGTTATTAGTCAATTTAAAATGGTAAAAGTAATTGAAATGGCTCTTCAATCGGTGTTAATAGTTGGCCGGCACGCCGTTCTAATTAAAAAAATATTCTGCAGCAGCGCGGTCAAGTGGTTAAAGCGCCGGGCTCGTGACCAACACGGTCTCGGTTCAAAACCCACTCGCGCCATTCTGTTTGTTCTTGGGAAAGACACGTTACGGCACATTCTGCTGCTTGGTGGTCCTGGCAAACAGTTCTAAATTATAGTCATATCTCTATTGAATTACAAGCGGACAGCAATATCTTGGTATCTCCGGAAGCAGGTCGAGGTAATTGCCTACCCTATGTATTAGCGCCTCCGTCGCTTTCCTGCGAGTCAAGAGGATAAACATAAGAGATAAAATAAATAAAAAATATTAGAAATACTCGGTGAAAGTTTCTAGCTTGTGCATAAAAAATGAGAATAAAAAAATCTTTCACAAAACTTTTCGATTTATAAGGTTACCAATATGATTTTTAACGGTCCAACAATATGCTTGCGGATTTATGCACATGAACTGCACAGACCAAAGTCATTTTCCAAACTCGGACTTGTTGATCTTAACCACCGGAAACACGAATCCAAATGCTTGTTTATCTAACGTGTCGTGTGTTCTTCAGCCACCGTGATGATCTCTTGGTAGCGAAGATTGGAGGTTTTGATCCGAAATTGTTTTTCAGACCTCGTCCACGTCGACGTCCAGTCAGAAAGAACCCGCTCCGAAATCTCCGTGCTATGATGAAACTAAATCCTGCTGTTAGCGTTTTAAAGAAGGCAGAGAAAATGCAAGCGGAGAAAAAAAGCAAAGAATAAATTGTTTTTTATGAACAATTTAAGTAATTGTATTAAAAAATCTCTTCTAATGTTGATGTTAGTGCTCAGAAAAGAAGTTTGTTTCCAATAGTATTTTTAGCTGTTGAATGCTTTAGTTTTGCGTCTAGATTCTAGTATACGACGTACCGGTATGTGTTTTCTCTCTACCGAAGACTTTGTATAAGGAACATACAATCTTCCAATCTCAACTCTATCGTTTTATTTTCAATCTTTTATTGAATCGCTAGCACGCCGGCGTAATCGTAAAAGAAATTAATTAGGCCCATTAATCATTCAATTGAATAACCAAATTTTCATCCTAAAATTCAATATATTTCAAGGTCCCAGGTACGTGTGTTTAAACAGTGTGGTCGCCAGTGGTTTCTAGCGTTCATTGTGATTGCCACGTAAAAGAAAAACCTGGATAAGAATACATGTCGAACAGAAATAGTTCAGTTTTATTCCTTATACAAGAGTTCTGAATTGAACAAATTCGTGTTCCAAGTCTCCAATATGACTTAAGTTTGAGCTGCCGGTACAACAGAAGTCTTCTGCTGAACTTTAACACGACGTTTTAGAATGGTCCACAATTTACCCATTAAGTCCAAATTGAAAACGGTAATTAATTTTCGTTTAGGTTTAAGGTAGGTTACCCCTACAAGATTTTTTTGCTACTAAAATAATGCATGGAGACCAAATAACAAGAAAATCCAAAAAAGATTTGAGAACTCATTGTCAAAAATACCACCTGGTGGCGAACGCACACTAATTTTAAACCAAAATATTTCAAAAATCTAATCGCAATAGAATTTGAGCACAGAGTTTATAAGCAACTAAAGTAAAGTTCTGATCAAGGATTTTTCAATATTCTTAATTTAAAAAAAGTATTTATGTTTTTGCGTTTTAACCATTTTTTTAGGGTCTGCGTCCATCAAAAAAAGGACTAGTAAGAATATTTTAGACAGAATTTCAAAAAACTGCAACTACAATCTTTACATGTGGGCCTAATCTAGTAATACTGAAATAAAAATGCATTTAAAAGAACATTTAAACGGTTGATATAACTCAATGTTATTTCAAAAGCTTTATCATATGTTATTTCTTCTGACTTTGCCTTGGTATGATACCCTTTTAAATGGCCTTGAGAGTTTTTCTTTTAGAAGCGTCTGAGCTTCTACTTCCTTTGTCCAGTCGAACTTTGTCAAACTTTTAGCACATTGCTGAAGTAAAATAACCAGAACAGATGTCAAAATTTTTAACACTGTTACATTTCCATCATTGAAATGGGCTGCAGTTGCATAAGCATCTTGCTCAAACGTTTTTATGCTCACCCAGACTTCTTTTGGACATCTTGACCATATTATTTTATTTAAACATTCATTTGGATTCTAGATTTTACCGTGCAAACATTTTAATAGTAAGTTTGGATCACTCAAGTCTTTATAGATTGGCTCTAGTAACTCCATAATAGCATCTGGAAGACCATGCTCGTGTTGATAATTTGTTGGACCTTTTTGCCATTTGCACCAAATATCATTTCCAGTAGGGCACATAGTTCAGATTTTCATCGGTGCTGGAAATGTAATACAATGTTTCATAAATTGCATTGATCATCTCAGTCAGCGAATGTGCAGGCACGTCGAGAGGGGGGTCAGGTGGGGTCACTGCCCGGGGGCCCGGCCGGCCCGACTATGTCAGTAGTATATAAAAGGAATTTTGGTTGGTGTTGTGACGTCATCAGAGGCGCGGTGGCGCACTGACGTCATCGCAGGAGCGGTGGTGGAGAGTGGCGCTAGAGAGCAGTGCCGGATCCGAATCCAAATCCTAATCCTATTTTAAATCCTATTCCTAATCCTACTCATACTCCTATTTCTAATCCTATTTCTACTCCTATTTTTAATCCTATTCCTAATTCTACTCCTAGTCCTAATCTACTCCTATTCCTAATCCTACTCCTATTCCTAATCCTATTCCTAATCCTACTCCTATTCCTAATCCTACTGCTATTCCTAATCCTATTTCTTATCCTTCTCCTAATCCTATTTCTTATCCTTCTCCTAATCCTTTCCTAATTCTATTCTTATTCCTATTCCTATTCCTAATCCTATTTCTATTCTTATTCCTATTCCTAAGAAAGACGATGATCCTGAGTTCAATTCTTAGCCAAGACAATATAAAACCTAAACCTAAGACAGACAGTAGTCCTGAGTTTGACTCCCAACCAAGGCAGCGAAGCTGTAAATCCTAAACCTAAAAAAAAACAGTGGTTCTAAGTTTGATTCCTACCCAAAACAGTATAAATCCTAATCCTAAGAATGTCAGTGGTCCTGAGTTTGACTCCCACCCAAGACAGTATAAATCCTAGCCCTAAGAAAACCAGTGGTCTTGAGTTTGATTCTTATCCAAGATAATAAAAAGCCAAACTCTATGAAAGACAGTGGTCCTGAGTTTGACTCCCACCCAAGACAATATAAATCCTAACCCTAAAAAAAACAGTGGTTTTGAGTTCGTTTCTTGTCCAAGACAGTGTAAATCCTAACTCTATGAAAGTGGATAATCTTGAGTTTGATTCCTAACCAAGACTTCAAAACATAACATAAGATTATTTCAAGACATTCTGCAAGAATTTAAAGCAATAAAGTCAAAACGCTTTTTATTTTAAGCACTCGTAAAACGAACCTACCTAACCAGTTTCCTGTTTTTAAGCACTCTGTAAAAAAATCTGTCAAAGCTTTTCCTGTTTTTAAGCACTCTATAGAAAAAAAACCTGCCAAAATATGTTCCACAAAGGGCAAGTCAGGACACATCAAGTCAATACTCGGTTTTCCCCGTGGGGATTTCCCTAGGTTTTTACCGGGATTGTTTGTATAGGTTTCTTTGTGCATTGCAAAACTTTGTCTTGATTTTTGCTATATTTATGTTCGATTTCTCAATTTTTCCCTAAAAAAGTTTGGTTTTTAGATATTTTTATTCAATTTTAAAACTTTTTTTCTAAAAAAACCTTGATTTTTATTATAACTTTGTTTAATTTTTTCTAATCAATCTTAATTTTTATAGGCGAGCTTGATTTTTGTTATACTTATGCTCAATTTTTCAAAAATTTTTCTCACACAACCTTGTTTTTTGTTACACCTATCTTCAATTTTTTCTAGACAAATTCGATTTTTATTATACCTTTGTTGAAATTTTAAAACTTTTTCTCTTAACAACCTTGATTTTTGTTACACATTTGTTTAATTCTTCAAACATTTTCTTAGTCAACCGTGATTTTTAGATACCTATTTTAATTTTTTTCTAAGCAAGTTTGATTTTTGCTATACCCTTGTTGAATTTTTCCAAACTTTTCTTTGTCAACCACGATTTTTATTATACTTTTGTTGAATTTTTAAAAGTTTATCTTGGTTTTTGTCGTTCCTGTCTTCAATTTTCTCCTATACAAGCTTGATTTTTGTTACACCTTGTTGAATTTTTCAAAATTTTTCTTTGTCAACCATGATTTTTATTATATCTTTGTTGAAATTTTAAAACTTTTTCTTTAGACAACCTTGATTTTTGTCACACATTTGTTTAATTCTTTAAACATTTTCTTAGTCAACCGTGATTTTTAGATATCTATCTTCAATTTTTTCTTGACATCCTCGATTTTTGTTATACCTAACCTTAATTTTTTTTGTCAACCTTGATTTTTGTCATACCTATGTTTAATTTTTCTTAACAATCATGGTTTTTGTCATATCTTTGTTTAATTTTTCATGGTAACCTTGATTTTTTGTTATTCCTAACCTCAATTTCTTCTAGAGAAACTTGATTTTTGTTATACCTTTGCTCAATTTTTTCTGAACAACATTGTTTTTTGTCAAACCTCTGCTTAATTTTTCCTAGGCAACCTTGATTTTTGTCACATCTACCTTCAATTTTTCTTGGTAACCTTGATTTTTGTCATATCTAACCTCAATTTCTTCTAGACAAACTTGATTTTTGTTGCACCCACCTTCAATTTTTTTTTCTAAACAACCTTGGTTTTTGTTATAACTATCTTCAATTTTTTCTTAACAACCTCGATTTTGTTATACCTTTGTTTAACTTTTCTTGAAAAACTTAATTTTTTTATAACTACCTTCAATTTTTTTTTCCTCGGCAATCTTGATTTTGCTATATCTACGTTTAGTTTTTACTTGGTAACCTTGATTTTTCTCATAACTTTGTTTAATCTTTTCTTGACAACCTCGATTTTTGTCACACCTACCTTTAATTTTTCTTAACAATCTTAATTTTTTTCATACCTAAACTCAATTTTTTCTAAATAACCTTGATTTTTGTCATAACTATCTTCAATTTTTTCTTAACAACCTCCATTTTTGTCATAACTTTGTTTAATTTTTCTCGGTAATCTTGATTTTTGTCATACCTAACCTCAATTTCTTCTAGACAAACTTGATTTTGTTATACCTTTACTTAACTTTTTCTTGATAACCTTGATTTTTATTATACTTATCTTCCATTTTTTTCTAAACTGTCTTGTTTTTGTTATACCTAATTTCAATTTTTTTTCTTGACATTCTCAATTTTCCTTATACCTTTATTTAATTTTTTCTTGGCAACCTTGATTTTTGTCATACCTTTGTTTAATTTTTCTTAACAATCTTGATTTTGTTGCACCTACCTTCAATTTTTTTCTAAACAACCTTGCTTTTTGTCATACCTTTGTTTAATTTTTCTTAACAATCTTGGTTTTGTTGCACCTACCTTCAATTTTTTTCTAGACAAACTTGATTTTGTTATATCTATGCTTAATTTTTTTCTTGGTAATCTTGATTTTTGTTATACCTTTGCTTAATTTTTTCTTGGCATTTTTTAGATACCTACATTTAAATTTTACCTAAGAAAGCTTGATTTTTAGGTACCTTTATTCAATTTTTTGTCTAAACAGTCTTGATTTTTGTTATACCCAATCTCAATTTTTCTTTAAGCAACCTTGATTTTTATTATACCTATGTTTAACTTTTTTTTCTAAACAAGCTTGATTTTTTGTTACACCCTTGTTGAATTTTTTTCTTGACAACCTTGATTTTTATTCGCAGTCAAAGTAATTCTTAAAAGTTTTAAACAAAAATTTTTATTGATAGGTTATTCGTGTTCAATAAACAGATGTTTCATAATAAAAAAGTCGTCTTTTTTCTTTATTATTTAGTAAACCGAATTCAAACATAGTTATTATTTTTATGGAGTACGAATTCGCTTTCTAGTGTTAACATTTTAATTGTTTCAAAAATGAATTCAGTTCCAACTACGTCTCATCTTTTGGTCGTTTTATAAACTTTTAATAATAAGAAAGCTACCCGTAATCTCTGTAAGCGTGACAACGTGTGTCAAAGTCTCCTCTTACACAGAAGCTGGCCGTATCCTGTTCATAGCGTATTTCGTTTCCTGTTAAAACTGTGACATATTCATGATCGGAGTTTGAAAATCTAGTTACCTTAATTTCCAGTGTAAAAATAAAGTAAGCAAAGAATTTTATAGTTTTTAACAACTGTCTGTAAAAAGAAATTTTATTACAAGCTTGACCCAAAAGATTTGATTTTAAAACACCGACTTAAACTTAGTTCGATCCGCAATCAGATACAACCTTTTGTACTAAAAAGTTTTACATTTTTTCACGTTTACTAACAAAATTCATCGTAAAGTTGATTATTTTATACATTTTACCAACTAAATTTTCTAAAATTAATATGAAATTTGAAGTCAAAGAAGACCAACGTAAGGAAGACCAATTCCAAGAACAGTCGTTTTTTGAAAATATAATAAAATTTATTCTATCAAGTCCTATCGCAGTTAGTTCTTATGTCTAAATGAAAACAAACCAATCTGAAATTATTTAATTAACTTATTGACTAACTCGAAAGTTAAAAATAAACTTTTGAAAAAACAGAATAGCTAAAAATTTTGCTTTCAGGACACGGTTTTGTTTGGGGTAACAAACACAAATAAAGTAAGAAACCAACAAATTTAGCGTTTTATCTTGAACGTTGCTAATCTCTGAGAAAAAAGTTTGGACAATGATCTTGTAAAAGAAACCACCTAAGGATATTAAAAATTAGACTTTTTAGTTTCATTTTCCGTTTTCTACACCAAGGTTTTAAAGTAATATAGAAAAACTTTTTAACAATTTTCTTAAAAATCGAAAATGTAAAATATCCAATAAAGCGTAAGACTTCTTTCAGACTTAACGATTCAAGTTAAACCAAATTTTTATTTTTACCAGCTTAATAAATCTTTGAAACATCAATTTTTAGAAAAAGACCGCTTGACATTAGTTAAACCAAAATACTTTAGTTTTTCTTTCTCCAAATAAACGTTTTAACCAAAAGCTTCATTGATTGATATTAACAATATGATCCATGAATATAATTTTATACAGTTTTCACACGGGGGTTTTGTGGTTAGGTGTTAAAAAAATTGTAAAACTTTAAGCCTAATTGTTACTATTTAAAAATTCTAGAGCCTTACATTGTAAAGGTTTTAGTATGGAAACACTAGATTGCTTTTACGTAAAAAATTGAACTTTTTGAAAGGCCGACCTTTCTTCCAAGTGTTGCAGAAGTTTGTTAATTTTTAGAACAAAATCCTAGAAAATTTTGTTTTATTTTACATTTTGCTATTTTTTCAATGCATAGCAACGCTTTAACTTCAAAATGGTTGTGACCATTGTTTTCTTAATTGTAATTTTGTCGATCAAGGGGTGAACAAACTGAGTTACCAAAATTGTTAGATAACGGTAAATATTCGACTTTCACACAATTTTTGACTAAATATTTTTCAAAAAGAATGTTTTTATAGGTTTAAAATACCGTAGTTTACCGAAATATTGCTTCAAGTGTTTACACGCTAATACTTAACACCACCTGCCCGTTAACAACGACTTAGTTTGAAAAACGTCTTTAGCTAGCGAAGAAAAAAAAAGATTAGAATTTTTAAGTACATTTCACATAAAACAACCGTTTGCAACAAAAAATTTTTCAACGAAGACTGTCGTTGGACTTCGACACACCTTGTTGAAGTGTTTTTGGACAAAGCGTAAAAGATTTTTACCGATTTTATTGTTATTTTATACCAATTTTTGTTAAACTATAAACATAAAAATCAAAACTCTATATTTAAGTCTCATTAGCCTTCACTGAAATAACCAACAAAATTTATCAAAACTATTTATTATGCAAACACAACACACAAAAAATCTAAAACAACACCCCTGCAAATGCAACAACGGCGCTCTAGTCGGTCGTGACACCGACGGCAAGTCGCCAAGTGCAAACAAGGGAACACAACTACCTCCCTCAGCGCCTCCAAACAAACACAACAAATTGCGAGGTTTGGAGTTTGAAACTGAGGAGGTGATGGAGAAGAGAGGTTTGGAGTTTGAAACTGAAGGTGAGTAATTGGTGGAGTGTTGGGGGGTGAGAAATAGATATTCGACAAAGTGTTGCCTGCTTCAACTCTCCAACAACCGTCTTCGAAAATCAATTGATCGGATGACTGAAAATCAACCCGATCCCACGCCGCCTCGCTCACCCCCAATTGCTCCACGAGCACACACGTTGGTCGTAAACTGAAATGTTTAAAAAGTGTTTTTATTCATTTAATAACATACAAGTTTTGTGTATTTCCGTGCACTCGACACCTTTGACGACGTGACAAAACATACAAACTCTAAATATTTCTATTTTAAAACCACATCAACGAGATTAAACAAAAATGTACTCTTTTTTATATGTTTATTTTACAATAATTAAATATATTAAGTATACTTTTTCACAAACATTTTAACTGCATTATCAAAAACACATGCGCGACATTCGATTTTACAAATAATTAAAGATTGTTTTGTCATCACTGAAAAAAAAAATTTAGATTGTTTTAACAGAACACACTGTTGTGCAAATATTGAAGAAAATTGGATATTATTAGAAAACCTCAATGACGTGTAATACTTCAGTTTCCTTTACTCTATTGCCAGCGTGAACGTTAAGAAGTTATTTTCAAATTCACTTGTATCAACTTACAACCAATTAAAATAGAATGAGCTTTATCTCGAATTGCTCCACAAGAAACTTTTCAAGATTCACAAATTGTTGTATACATTTCTTAATGAATAACAAACTTACTGCGCATGTGCTGCTGCAAAATCCATCTCCTCATCAAGATTGACCAATTTCAACAAGCAGACGTCGCAAATAACTACATCGGGGAAACCGGTCCCCGAACAGTGTGAAAAACCAGCCCTTGCGAGTCTTCTTTTTAAAGTTTCACTAAAACGATCTCCGAAGGAGTTCAATCTTTCTTCAAAAGAACTCATTTTAGTGAAATAGAGCAATCACCTCAGAGCAAAACTTATAAATGGTGAACCGTATGGATTTTTTTTTCTATTTTTGTTTTAAAGTTTGTTATAAGAGATGTTATTTCCTATTTTCAACACTTTCACCGATTGGGGATAGACTCTAGTTCTTGATAATCGTCGGGTGACAGGTGGAGGATGTTGTTCATTTGTTTTAGACGTAGAAACTTAGTGATAAACTAAACAACTTGTCATTGAGGGAAGCTGTTGGTGTTATTCAAGTGCTCCCGCCAAAAGCTGCACACTGTTTCTTTGTAAAAAGAAGACACTTTATGTAATGCGCGCGAAAAAATAACAAACTATGGAGTGTCAAACTTTCTTGGTTTGCGGTCCTAAAAATGCTTAGATTCGACAGTTTTGTTTGACAAACTTCAAAAACGAACAAAAAAAATAAAGGTTTTAATCTGTAAAGTGTGGTACAAATGGTGTTGGTTGTAAAAATTCAAGTTTCTCTTACAAATTACTTTTATTTTCATTTATTTTATTATTATTTTTGTTTTTTGTTATCTACTCCACCAAGTTTTTTTTTTTGTATCGTGACAACAATAAAGCTATTTCTCAAGTCCACTGTTGAACTTTGCGTCATAATAACAGTTCTTCTTTATTCTCGTTTTCAACACTATCTTTGTCATTTTTAAGGTGATAATAATTTATTTTCTTGTGTTTTTTGCTTAATGTCATCATCAACAACCCATACAATCTAGTTAATTTTATAACTATTTTGCTTATTTTTAACATTCACATGTCTGTTTTAGCTTTTGTTTAAAAAATTGTTTTTAATTTTAAACGGGGTTTTGTCCAAATTTTTTCGAAACTGTGGTTACTTTTAACGGTGAATTTTTGACGGTTTTTTTCGGTTTGTTAATCTGTTAATGTTTAAATCTAGTTCTTTTGATTAGGATTCAAAAACAAATAAGAAAACAGACGCTCGCATCACGTTGAATGTTAAGATTTCTTTTACAAGTTGATAAAATGTTTTGTTAAGTGGGAAATTGCTAAAACAAAATTGTTATGAAAATAGCAGGATGGAATAAAAGTTTACGTGTTTAAAAATGCATTGTTCTGCTTTAATACTATATTGTTCAATAAACGTAGTGTTGCTTTTTAAACAAGCGTTTTTCGAACTTCAAATAATGAAGCTTTGGCGAGGTCGCACGTGAGTGAAACACTTCGGACGTGGAGAAGTCCTCTATTGTCACGTAGATTTGTGTTCCGTATTTAAAGGATGATAAAATTGACTTAAAACACAGCAATACGCTTTTGGTAAAGCACCTTTTCTTTGCCATTATTAAATTATTTTATTTTATTTCGGTCTGTTTTAACACTAATTTTGTAATTTTCACAAGTTTGGTACAATTGAATTTTAAAAACAGTTATTTCTTATTCTCAAATGAAATCAGTGATATGAAACCTACCAAGAAAAAAACCGTCAAAAATTCACCGTTAAAAGTAACCACAGTTTCGAAAAAATTTGGACAAAACCCCGTTTAAAATTAAAAACAATTTTTTAAACAAAAGCTAAAACAGACATGTGAATGTTAAAAATAAGCAAAATAGTTATAAAATTAACTAGATTGTATGGGTTGTTGATGATGACATTAAGCAAAAAACACAAGAAAATAAATTATTATCACCTTAAAAATGACAAAGATAGTGTTGAAAACGAGAATAAAGAAGAACTGTTATTATGACGCAAAGTTCAACAGTGGACTTGAG